>JAGKQL010000026.1:3188296-3247175 GCA_018398635.1 Cyprinodon brontotheroides
AGAAGAAAAGAACCTCCCGAAGCTCCTGGATGGTCTGTGTGATGGGTTCGCGGCATCTCCTTTACAGGCGAGAAGTCCTCCTGATCCAGGAGAAGCTGGGCGGGATCAAGTCCGTTAGCGCCGAGATGGCGGCCGGCAGCAGCAAGGCCCTCCGCGCGCTGGAACAGGCCTGCAGCTCTCAACCGCTCGCCCCTCCGCTGCGATGACCTCAACCTGTGGCTGGGCGTAGAAGCGGGCAGCTTAACAACGTGGGCGGACTCCTCACCTGCCTACCAGGAGAGACAGAAGGTGGGGAGGAGTTACACTGTCTTACATTGAGCCCTCACAAAACCAGATAAAATAAAAGCGTCATTGGGGCGGTGGTTTTATCTGAGGAAGAGGATTAGGGTTACTGAAAAAAAAAAAAAAGTTAACTGATTTTTTAAATTTTATTTAAGTTTAAAATGGGAAAAACTCAAATTCTGACTTTTTCTCAAATTCTGACTTTAATGTCAGAATTTGGACCTTTTTCAAATTCTGACTTTTTCTCAAAATTCTGACTTTAATCTAAGAATTCTGACTTTTTTATTGTCAAATTCAGTCAAATTCTGAGAAAAAAGTCAATTAAATTTTCTCCAGAATTCTGACTTTTTAATCCAGAATTCTGAATTTTTTTGTGTCAGAATTAAAGTTAGAATTCTGAGATTTAAGTCAAATTCTGAGAAAAAAGTCTGAATTCTGACTTTGGCATAATCTCAAATTCTATTTCTATACTATACTGAAATAAAAATAAAAATCAGTGAACTTTTTCTTTTTCAGTAGCCTAATCCTCATCGTAGTTTTAGGATTTCCTGTGATTATTTTAAAAAAGTGTTTAAAAGGTTTATAAATTACATTTGATATTTTCCTTAACAAGATATATATTTAAAAATAGGAATAAAGTTTACTCTCAAATTGAAAAATCTAAGTTATTACAAAAACAAGGTGACCTGTGAGTACATGAGCTCCCTCTAGTGGTAAGTTAGACTCATTTCAGTTTAGATCAGCCAACAGCCTGAAGATAGTTTCAGACTTATGTGAAAAGGGTCAAAGGTCAGTTAAACACAGTGTAATCTTAACTTTAAAAGTCCGTAAGACCTGCTTTCATCCTTTATTAACTACAGACTTTTATTTTGTTGATGCTTTCCTTCTGTAATGATGTTTTTTTCAGTGTTTCCAGCATCAACCCACCCACAGCTGAGTTTCCATAGAAATGCTCTTTATTCTTGGAACTCAGTAACATTTTCAAAGCTGTTGAAAGGATTTCTGTTATATAATTTGTTTCCTGTCTCCAGGTTTTGTCCATCTGAGATTTTTTTTTCAGGATTTGACATTTAAAATGCTTTTTTTTTTTTTTAACGAGCTTCATGTTGGCCTGTTTTTCACCACGTTCTGGTTCTCTGCTGCAGGAGCTGAAGAAAGTGTCGGCTGAGAAGCGGCTGGTTCTGGACACGGTAAACGAGGTGGGCAGCGCTCTGCTGGATCTGGTGCCGTGGCGAGCACGCGAAGGCCTGGACCGGCTTGTCGCCGACGCCAACCAGCGTTATCGGCATGCAGATGAGACCATCACTCAGCGCGTGCAGCTGGTGCAAGCTGCCATCCAGAGGTCGCAGCAGGTAATGCAAGAAGCGTCCAACTTTCTTAAGAATCAATGTTTGACTTTAACAATGATTGAAACATGAACAGTTAAAAAACTCAGGTCATCAGGACATCATTATAATAGCAGCTTGTTATATTTTAGCTCTCCAGTGTCAGAAATGGTGCACAACACACTATTAAAACCCCACAGTTGTAAAAAACCCTTCAAATCCCCAGTGGGTCTGTGGAAGCAAAACCCCAGCCTCAACCTGGCTTTGATGTTACGCTTCCACAGAGCCACCGCATCGAGCTCAGGTCCTTCCTGCAGTTTGTCTCTTCGAGTCAGGTAGATAGCCATTTTGGCTTCAGGGATTAAATAATTTATAATTCTGGATTTGAGAGCAGTGGCTCGGCTGTAATGTTAAATGATAAAAACGAAATGGGTAAAAACCCACTAAAAAGGCTAAAAACGTTCAATAAAAAATTTAAAAAACCAGTCAGTCGTACACAATCCATAAAAACGTGAAACACTCTCTCTGCAATCTTTTGCAATCTGCAAAAAGGACATTTATATGGAAGTAAATCTGTCGCTGGGATTTGAATTAAAAATGCTACTGAAATTTAAATGTTGTATGTTTGTACTTACTGTTTCAGTGTAAAATATATTCAGAACACATTTTTGACCTAAAAAAATTTTTAGTGTCGTTATTTCTACAAAGTTGAAATTTTATTTGTTATTTTCTCTTCAAGCTAAAAAGTCACATTACTATTTCAAAATGATTACATTTTCAATACTTATTTTTCAGTTAAAAAAAAAATCTGCATATAAAAAAATTCAACCTTTCAAAATTCAAACTCAATATTTTCAGCCTCCTGAGATTCAACTGGCTCTATTTCACCGTCTTAAATTCGGCGTCTAAATTCAGTGTAAAAAGGGAATGGTTACTTCAGGTCACAGACATTAGCAATATTTGAAGCAATAGCGCGGTGAAGTATCCTCCATTGAAGGTCACCGGTCAGTTTTTTGATGGGAGGCTTGAACATGTGGTGATGTCATCAGTACGCTTCTGTTCCAGTTGACCCATATCTATGCTGCGTGCTCCAGTTCTCCCAGAGTCCACTTTTTTTCTGTGTTCTTTTCAAGAAGATACTTGGCGAGGACACGAGCCCATACTCGCGTTCTTTTTTTTGCTTGTTTTTTTTGTTTTAAATATATGTTTATTAAGTTTTCAAAGTCAAACGTATGTAACCGGCCTCTGCGTTGTGTAATAATGCAACGTTCAATCACTCAAAGTCAGCCAATAAATCGCGTCTTTATTCTGAAAAGAGTGAAACAAAACTGCCACCTTCCTCCATTGCAGTAATGAACAGTGCGGGGAAGGAGGAAGTGATGTCACAGGTTCTACCCGCAAAAGTAAAACTAAACTTTCCCCAAAACTATTAAACAGATTATTTTTCCTTACCGTAATAATTTCAAGGTAAAACTGAAATTGAATACATTAATAAAAATATAAGATGAAGGATTTTTGGTGGAATTAATTTTTTTCTTCCATGTTACACATACAAAAATCACAAACCCGAGTATAAAGCATACATATATTAAAAAATTAGGGTCTAAGAAAAAAAAAAAATACTCTTACCAATACGATAGATGTAATACAAAAGAAAAAGAAAAAAAAAGCCTTCTCGCGTTCTTGAGAATTGAGAAACAGCCGTCTCGAAAAAAAATCGAAAAAGAAAATTTGGAAAAACAAAAATAATTTGAAAATAAAATATTTAGAACACCTTATTTTATTATTTATACCTTATTTTTTGTTTTTGATTGAGAATTTTTTCAAAATGCATTTTCTTTAAATGTTAATTTTATTAATTGTTTTCTGATCTTTAACCCTTTAAAGCCTGATCCAAGAATAAAACAAAACAGAAAATTAGTTTTTTTTGGTTTGAACTCCTTATTTGGCCTTTTAACAAAATATGTAAAAAGAAAAAACAGAAATACATTTTTTGATATTAATTTATTACTATCACGATAAGTCAAAGATTATTTTTGTGTAATTCTACTGGCTGTTATCAGGTATATCTGATTGTGTACAATGGGATTTTGAGAAAGTTTTTACCACTAAATTATGCAAAAGGTGTCAAACATAAAACATTTCAGAAACCATTGGCATTACAGGGTCACGATACATTTACAGCATTATAGGGTTAAATATTATTGGAACGAGTTTTTTTCACTGTGAACTCCTTTCTACAGTACGAGGAGGCGGTGGACGCAGAGCTGGCCTGGGTCGGGGAGACCGAGCGTAAGCTGACGTCTCTGGGCCCCCTGAGTCTGGAGCCCGACGTGACGGTGGCTCAGCTTCAGGTGCAGAGAGCCTTCAACATCGACATCATTCGACACAAAGACACCGTTGATCAGCTCCTCAGAGTCAGAGACGAAGTGCTGGAAGCCTGCAGCGACGCTCAGAAGGACGCTCTGATGGCACGTCACCAACATTTCCTCACAGTGTCAAAAACGGTCTGCAGGAGCGAGGGATTTAATGGTGTCTCCTCCCTCAGGTGAAAACGGATTCTCTGAGCACGCGCTACGATGCGGTGAGTCAGAGCCACAGCGAGCGGTTCTCAGCTCTGGAGCAGGCTCAGGTCCTGGTAGCTCGGTTCTGGGAGACCTATGAGGAGCTGGAGCCGTGGCTGGGTGAGACCGAAGCCCTCATCGCCCAGCTCCTGCCTCCAGCTATCGACACAGACGCTCTCCGGCTGCAGCAGGACCAGATGAGGGTGAGACATCCCACTCTCTGCCTCAGGGGTTAAAACTGTGCTCTGTCTACATGTTAAAGGATTTTAATGTTTGCATGCAGCTGCTCAGGGAGTCCATCGCCGAGCACAAGCCCCACATCGACAAGCTGCTGAAGATCGGACCGCAGCTGGCGGAGCTCAGCCTCCAGGAGGGGGAGACAGTGAGGCAGCGCTACACCCAAGCAGAACGACGCTACCTGGCCATCAAAGAGGAGGTGAAAGGTCGCGCAGGAGCTCTGGATGAGGCGGTGTCTCAGTCTGCACAGGTACGGCCCGCAGCATCACTGATCTGTCCGTCCTTCAGCTGCAGACAGACGTGTTTATGTAGTACAATAAACCAAGGAATCTAAACATCTGCAGTGTTTTTATCTTAATCAGGCATCAACATCGTTACTAAACAGCATGACGTTTCTGGCCGTGTTTGAACGTTTTAAGATGTTTTTCGCTCGCTGGAAACTAACAAAGATTTATGGCTAACAAAACTGGTTTCCAGCTCAATTACTTTTACTCCACTGTGTTTATAAGCAGGGTTGGGAATCCAAAACCGACGTCCTGTAAACAACAACACCGATTCTTTACAAACCTTTTCCTCTTTGTTTGTTTTACTCTAATCAGAAATGCAAACAGGACAGTCGCTCATAGAAACAGATGTTTTTAAAACGGATGATCCCAAACAGCCTAGAAAAAAAAGAAAAATGTCTTAAAATATGTTGAATATTTCCAGCTTGATTCGTTGTTTAATTTTTTAATGTTTTTTGTTGATGGGCAGGTCCTGGCAGACCTGTGTCCATCTGTTTACGTCTGTAACCAGCCGTATAACTGATCCCCTGCATCATGTTAAAGTTAACAGGGCTAACAGAGACCGTAATGATGTCAGCATTTAGTCTGAATGAAGCAAACTGTTGAGTTTTTCAGCGTTTTTTTTGCACTGTGCCTGATATTGTAGCTACATCCTAATCTCATCTGATGAGACGCAGCTGGATCAGCGTCGTTTCTGCTGTTATTTTGTTCTGTAACTGAAAGCATGACTGACTGAACTCACCGTGTTGTTTCTCCACCCCTCCTATAAACCACTCCACGTCTCGTTCCGTCTCCTCCTCCTACCCATATCTTTTCCTCCATCCTCCACCCACCACCTTGTCTCCTTCCTCCTCCCTACCTTCATCCTTTTCACCTAACCCTGCTTGTCAAACTCCTCCCACCTCCACCCCCTCCTTCATTGTGGGATGTTGCTGTGTGTGTTGTTGCTCCTCACCTCCATTTTTCTCCATGGTCACTGCAATCACCCAGCTGCTAGAGGTAAGACATCCAACCTGCACTCAAGATGTTCACCTGAAGCGTTAAACCTGAATGCTGCACCTAAACTTAGAGAAACTCTTCCTTCTGTGTCAGAATATGCAGAAATAAGAACAGGCTGAAGAAGTTCAGTATTTAATCTCACTTATTTCAGCAAGTTTAACTGATTTTTATATTTTAAAAATGTATTTCTTGTTTTTTTTTTTTTTATTTCGAACATGCAAGAAAAAAACAAACAAAAAAAAACAATAAAACAATGTTTAAAAACATTGGAGAGAAAAACAACAAACAAGGTACCCTTCTTTCCTGAGTTAATTTAGCTCTATTACATGTGCAAAAAGGAGTAGGAAGAAGTTAAACTTATTTGCTCCTACCCCTTTAATTCTTTCATTTCTTCAATTTACAATATTTATAATTATGTTGCTATATATATTCATATAAATACATACCTACCTACTATGGAGGATAAAAAGTGCCAAAATTAAATAAATAAATACAGCATTAAATAAATAATTAAATATGTCAATATTTATTAAAAATATGGAATTAAATAAATAAATGTAATCATTCATTAATTAAAACCACGTCAGGAGGATAAAAGTGCCACAATTAAATAAATAAATACTAGCGATAAACAATTAATTAAATGTGTAATTCATTAAAAATAAGAATTCATATATAAATGTGCTTATTATTTAATAAAATGCGTCTTCATTTTATTAAAAAAATATATATAATTATTTCGCTATGGTGCATGAACCCATTAAAAGAATCTGTCAAACTCACCCATCAAAGTTAGGGAAGTAGGGGTTAGCAGAATAGAGTCTCTGTAATCGATTTCATGCCATATATATTGCAGGAGTGACCAATCAGGTGTTAGATAACATTATTTTTCTTGGAAATAAGTTACATTTTTCTTCAATTGAGGTAAGTGAGAAACTTTGCCAATGGAATAAGACAATTAGCATTTAAAATAAGAAAAAAACAATTGCATTGTCTTATTTCTAGTTTATATTATCTAATTATATTATTTTAGGAGTAAAAATACTCATTCCATTTAAATCATCTTATTTAGCTACTCAATTTAAGGGTAAATACACTTAATTTATGAACAGTCAACTTATTTCTAGATCGTTTTTGCAGTGTGGTGTCGATAAGTTGATTAGAGAACCAATGAAATGTGTACTTCAGTAAAACTAGAACAATTTTAACATATTTTTTACTTAAGTAAAAGTAAAAAGTAGCCATTTGGTCCCCAGATACCAACTAATTGTGTAACAATTTAAAATGAGGTAAACAGACAAACAATAATATAGTAGAACTTATTTGTGAATTCATTTTGTTTTAGAAACTAAAAATAATGAATACTGATAAATTAATTGTTTGATTATACATTTTTTTAGACAAATTTCTTCTCAAAATTTTAATTTTTTTTCACATAAAATACAACAAACTGTTTTTTGAAGTATTTTATGTGGCTATGATAAGAACTATAAATACAGGAAAGAACCAAAAAAATAAAACTTAATTCCCTAGTAAATGCGTTGCCAATTATCTGGTCTGTATCTGGTGCATTTTACGTTAAAATTATTCTTCTTTGTTCCAGTTAAAGTTACTGAGTAAAGACTCCAAAAAAAATGACTGAAGTAGGAGAAACTTCATCATAATATTGCTTGAGTTAAAGTAAAAAGGATGCTATTCTGCCGAAAGTGTTCTGTTAAAAAGTTACTAGAGTAACTGTAACTAGATAGTACCCACCCGTTTCTGGGACACTGATATTTTAGGTTTTCTTCTCTGAAAGTCATAATTATCACAATTACAAGAAAAAAGGCTTTAAAAATTGTGGATCTATGTAATACGAGTTTCACTTTCTGAAATTAATGAGAAAAAATACTGAACTTTCTTAACAATATTCTTAGATTTCTACATTTAAATGTTGCAGAAGTTTTCTCCTCTGTGGTAAGCTTAGTTTTATTTGTAGTGATGTAGATTAATTAAATCCATAAAAGATGTCAGGACCTAATGATATCTTTTGTGTTAAATCTTTCCCTTAAAGTCTGTAGTTAATTTTTCCTCCTGTTTGTTGATGAACTCTTAGTTTCTCACATTATGAGACCTGGCTGACATGTTTAAAGTGACGTATTGAGATATTTTATTTAAAGAAACGGCGACTCCCAACCTGAAGTGTTTGGCTGAGAACTTTCTGGTGTTTTTAGCTGCATATAGATGGTTAAAAATCCACTTACTGAATACATTTTAAAGGGCTTAAATTCAAAAAATATGTGCAAAAGTTACTTATTTGTGTTAAAGACAGGCTCTCTATGTCTAAAACCGTGAAGCTTTCTCTCTCTCTGGTTCTTTTTCCAGAAAATAAGTCACTCAGGATAAACTCTTTAAGTAACACTTCATAATTTATATGTATTAAATAATATTAAATAACCAGGAGACATGACAACAGATTCTGATAGAAATTGTAATCTTGCTTAGAACAGAGAAGTAGCTTAGGGTTACAGAAGGCAGCTGCTTACCAACGGGGCTCACCTCTCTGGAAGTGGCCCCGATTAACAGTTAAAGAGGCATTTTATACATCTCCAGTCCTCAGCCCAAGTTGGAGGGATTATCCCAGGTTGCCAAGCAGTTAAAGGCTAAAGGACATTTGCTTTTGTTTGACACCTTGCAAGGGAATCAGAAGCATCAGTTATGATTAAAAAAAATCAGTGTAGATTTGATGCTTCGTTCATATTTAGCAGGGAACGTAGCAGCGAGGTGATGCTAATTACAGCACAGAGATTTTTATTGGTTTGCTGTGCTGAAGAGAAAAATAAATAGTCGCATCGGGTCTGCGAAGCCGGAGGTCCATTCCAGAACTCAGCTGAGGCCGTTAAGATCTACATCCTGCAACGTACGCCAGCGAGGTTAAAGTTCCACACTCAAAATGTTCGGAAGAGATAAGCGTCCTCGGTTAAATTATCCCCTAAACTCAGCAGCAGTGTCAGAAAGAGCTGAAAGAAGAAGAACTGGATGTTGCAACGGTCTAGTCAAAGTTCGCACCGGTTTTTCCTCCAGTCCGGTCTGGCAATGCGCACAACGTCTTGACAAAAAGAGCCCAATATGACATTGCGGAGTGGCACGTCGATGTCAGATTGTCTACCTGGTTTAATAAGCGTATAACTTGTTTTATTATACTGCGTGAGTTTACAGATTCGCGAACACTGCAATGGGCGACAGCAGAGAAACAGAAGAAGAAAAAAAAAAAAAAGAGAAAAGATGAAAGAAAGAGGAGATAAAGCGGAGACAATGAATCAAAGGTCTGGTAGCTGAGCAGAAACAAATATCTGTAATATTCCTTCAGTGGATCAAAGCAATGCTGACCCAAACAGACATAGAACCACTGCTGAAGGTTATCAGCAGCTTCGGGGTCTTAGAGTTTAATTAGCTGGCTAAAATATTTAGGCAATTTTATCCAATTACAAAAAACTGATTTACCAAAGTTTCCTTTCAAAGAAATCAGATGTTTAGAGGCTCAACAGTGCAAACCTGAACAGACACTCCGGTGTCTAAGAAAACTACGGAAGAGGATTAGGGCCACTAAAAAAAAAAAAAAAAGTTAACTGATTTTTAAATGTTATTTCAGTTTAGTATGGGAATTCTGACTGAATTCTGACAATAAAAAAGTCAGAATTCTTGGATTAAAGGCAGAATTTTGAGATTAAAGTCAGAATTCTGAGAAAAAATTTAGAATTCTGACTTTTTTCTCAGAATTTTGACTAAATTCTGACAAAAAAAAAAGATTAAAGTCAGAATTCTGAGAAAAAAGTCAGAATTCTGACTGAATTCTGACAATAAAAAAGTCAGAATTCTTGGATTAAAGTCAGAATTTTGAGATTAAAGTCAGAATTCTGAGAAAAAAATTAGAATTCTGACTTTTTTCTCACAATTCTGACTAAATTCTGACAAAAAAAAGATTAAAGTCAGAATTCTGAGAAAAAAGTCAGAATTTTGAGAAAAAAGTCAGAATTCTAAGATTAAAGTCAGGATTCTGACTTTTTTTCCCATACTAAACTGAAATAACATTTAAAAATCAGTTAACTTTTTTTTTCAGTGGCCCTAATCCTCTTCCGTAGAAAACAGAAAGTCTGGTGCAGTTGAATTATTAATTTATTCCCCCATTCAGCCTCCCTGACCTGTCAGCAGGTTCAGCCTGAGACAATAAAAACAAAGAAAGTCACACCAGACATGTTTTCCCGACACGTTACAAACCCAACAGATTAAATGAGAGAGTTAGGAGAAGGTCAACCTTTTTTTTAAATTGTTAAAATGTTAGATCAGTTTTTAACAAACTGTAACGATCCCCATGCTGTCGACCATCCCAATAATATCTCACTACTTACTCACTTTCAACATGTTACTCAGACTCCAGCGCTCTTCCTTCTCCTCATGACCTTCCTCTTCGTTTCTCCTCCCCTTCAGTTCCACGACAAGATGGACCCCCTGCTGGAGACTCTGGAGGGGGCGGTGCAGAGGCTCCGCCTGCCCCCTCCGGTCGCCGCCGAGGTGGAGAAGATCCGGGAGCAGCTGGCGGAGCACCGGGCTCAGGGGCTGGAGCTGGACAAGCTGCTGCCGAGCTTCTCCGCCCTCTGCTCGCGTGGGGAGGAGCTTATCGGCAGAGCGGCCCACGACGATCCGGCTGCTGAGGGTGAGAGGCTGCCATGGAGTTACCTGTTAATGTTTCGATTGAGGACCTGACCTTTGACCTTCATCCATCCTGTCTAACGCAGCCGTGCGCTCCCGCCTCCTGCGCCTTCGTTCTCTATGGGATGAGATCCGCCAGCGAGCCGAGGAAAGAGAGACCAAGCTGAACGACGTCCTGGACCTAGCCGGGAAGTTCTGGGCCGATGTGGCGGCTCTACTGAGCACGCTCAGAGACTCCCAGGATATCGTGAGAGAGCTGGAGGACCCTGGGGTGGACCCGTCGCTCATCAAACAGCAGATCGAAGCAGCTGAGGTCCGTGAGACGATCCTGACGGGAATATAACTGTCTCACTTAATTTTCCATCTCCTTCATGCAATGTGACCGTAAGGCATCAAAGAAGGCTGGGAGGCAGACGGCCTGAGGAGGAACTAGGTACGTCCGGGCCTTTGAGCTGACCTCATCTTAGCCTGTGGAGAAACTGAGAAACCTGAAGTGAAGAAGACTATAGATGAGGTGAGGCGCTCGAACTGAAACAGGCTGAAAGTTCAGCGATGAGAAGAATATTCAGGTTCTCACAGTGACGCTAATCCCTCCTCTGACAGATAATATTATCCACGTCATCCTGACCAATCAGAAGAGACACATTTATAGACATTTTTGTCTTTTCCTCTCAAACAACCAAAAATGAGTTTTTTTTAATATGCTAAAATTAAAGTACTTGTATATTTTATGTGTTCTGTTTGAGTTATAAATTATTTATTGTAGATTCTAGTTATGCATTTCTACCTGCATCACTCCTATCTCTGCTTCTGTCTTCTTGAACCCCAGTCGGCCTCAGCAGATGGCCGCTCACACTGAGCCTGGTTCTGCTGGAGGTTTCTTCCTGTTAAAAGGGAGTTTTTCCTCTCCACTGTCGCTACAAGCATGCTTAAAGGAATAGTGCACCCAAAACATGATTAGCCTTCATTTTCTACTCACCCCCATGCTGAACAACACCCTGGAGTACTTTTTTGATATCTCAAATGCATCTGGAGATCTGGGAGGCTTCTTGCTGTCTGCTGACATTCAAATAATGGAGGTCTATGGCGCCCGAGGCAGAAAGGTCCATAAAAGTCCACAAAAAACGTGTCAATATTCCTCCATACTGCTCGTCCAATGTAATCCAAGTGTCCTGAGTGGGTAGCGTCCATAATTTACTCGAAACGAAGTCATTTAGAATGTTTTTAGAGCATAAACAGTAGTGTATAGGATTTCCTGAAAGCGCGTTCAGGAGTCTACGGAAACCGCGGCAGAGCAAACCAGATGAAAGTGCGCATTCAGCTCGGCAAAGAACTCATGCTCTTCCTCGACACTGAAGTCCTCAGACATTTTTCTTTCGTTGTTTCTTTCTTTGCACAGGTAAACAGCACATTTCTTCTTCTACGCTTGCATTATCAGCAGAGCAGACGCTGAATGCGCACTTTCATCTGGTTTGGTCTGCCGGTTTCCGTAGACTCGTGAACGCGCTTTTAGGAAATCCTATACACTACTGTTTATGCTCTAAAAACATTCTAAATGACTTCGTTTCCAGTAAATTATGGACGCTACCCACTCAGGACACTTGGAATACATTGGACGAGCAATATGGAGGAATATTGACACGTTTTTTGTGGACTTTTATGGACCTTTCTGTCTCGGGCGCCATAGACCTCCATTATTTGAATGTCAGCAGACAGCAAGAAGCCTCCCAGATCTCCAGATGCATTTGAGATATCAAAAAAGTACTCCAGAGTGTTGTTCAGCATGGGGGTGAGTAGAAAATGAAGGATAATCATGTTTTGGGTGTACTATTCCTTTAATGTGAGGGATTGCTGAAGAGTCAATGAGTCGATGCAATCAGCTGGTTTTCCTTTGATAGAAAACTTTGAATCAATTTTGTTAAGCACAAAATGCTGTAGAACAAGAAAGGTTGAGAAAGAGAGAAGGATAAAAAAGGGGTCGTTAATTAAACAGGTTTTAGTTAAAATATAAAAGAAACATCGATTATCAATCAAACAAACAATGAACAATTTAAGGCAAATGAAGGGAGCAGCAATGCATGCACGCCACTGACCGACGCATTCTCATGTTGGCCGATACGGTAAAAGAAAAAAACTATGAAATATCATCCAGTTAACTGGTGTATCCGTTTAAGTCCTCTACAGATTATTTTATTTTCAGTTTCTTTTTCTGTCATCGATCTCTGCAGAGAGGAGAGATGTTTGCATGATCGACTGTTACATTTACGACTATTGTAAAGAGAGAAAGAAAAGGAGGAATGTTAGGGGTAGCAGGGAAAAGACAGACGGGTGTTCCTCAGTGACCTCTTTGACATCGTCTCTGTGTCTCGCCCTCAGATGAACGGCGCCTGGGAGGGTCTGAACCGAACATGGAGGGAGAGGATGGAGCGGCTGGAGGAGGCCATGACCGCCTCTGTTCAGTACCAGGATGCCCTGCAGGTTCGTTCCTGTGACTCCCTGCATTTTCCTCATAGATTGAGCTCACGGGAAATATTCCAGGGTTTTCGCTGTGATTCTGTAGTGTTCAGATTTCTGTGTGTTGTTTCCAGTCGATGTTTGACTACCTGGACAACGCTGTGATCAAGCTGTGCGACATGTCGACTGTAGGAACGGATCTGGGAACAGTCAAGCAGCAGATAGAGGAGCTAAAGGTTTGTTTTTCTTTACGATCATTCTTTCAGATATTTTGTATAACTTTGGGTTTGTTTTTTAAAAATTAATCATCTTCCTCCTCGTCCCTCTGACTCTGAGCAGCAGTACAAGGTGGACGTGTACCAGCAGCAGATTGACATGGAGAAGCTCTGCCACCAGGGGGAGCTGCTGCTAAGGAAAGTGTCAGATCAGACTGATCGGGACATGATCCAGGAGCCGCTGACTGAACTGCGCCACCTCTGGGAAAACCTGGGCGAGAAAATCACCCAAAGACAGGTGATGGAGATGAAGATGAAGATTTTTTTTCCTCTCTGAGTAATGAAGGCATTTGGGATGTTTTATTTTCAAAGGCTTTACTCTCTTCTTTCTCCGCAGCACAAGCTGGAGGGCGCCCTGCTGGCTCTGGGTCAGTTCCAGCACGCTCTGTCTGAGCTGCAGGCCTGGCTGAACCACACTCACACCACTCTGGACACGCAGCGACCCGTCAGCTCCGACCCGAAAGCCATCGAAATCGAGCTGGCTAAACACCACGTGCGTCCGGACCCTGCGCCGACTCCTTTACTGCCGTGTTTCATTTTTTACTCCAATTAAATCTCCTTCTCCTCCCCCAGGTTCTGCGTAACGACGTGCTGTCCCATCACGCCACGGTGGAGACCGTGAACAGCGCCGCCGCCGAGCTGCTGGAGTCCTCCCCGGGCGACGAGGCAAGCCACCTGCGGGATCAGCTGGATCAGCTCAACGGGAGCTGGGAGAGTCTGCTGCTGAAAACCAAGGAGCGACAGAAGCTCCTGGAGGCCGCCCTGCAGCAGGTAGGCGCAGCGGTTCCAGGTAAAACACGTCGGAGTCGGATAAACGTGGCTCAGTTCAGAGCGTCTCCTCTCCCACCTGTCTGTCTGCAGGCTGAAGGTTTCCATGGTGAGCTGGAGGAGTTCCTGCAGTGGCTGAGGAGGACGGACAGCCAGCTGTCTGCAGCCAAACCAACAGGAGGCCTCCCAGAGACCGCCAGGGAGCAGCTACAGCAGCACATGGTGAGGAGGAGTCAGATTACATCCAGGAGGAGAAATAATCCCAAAACACACTGAGAGTCGTCCTTTAAGCTTCCAGATGCTCCTTTTAGCTCCTTTTTAGAACCTTAGATGATATCAGATTGTTGCAGCAGTGCTGCAAAACTGAAATGTTCATGTAAAACAGAAGCTTAGCTCGTCCAGATGGTCTTAGCATGTGGTCCAAATCATACTTTAATAAGCTTTATTGTTCCGCAGGAGCTCCAGGCTCAGCTGAATCAGCGAGCAGAGCAGTACCACCGCCTGCTGGACCAGGGGGAGTCCATGCTGCTGGCCCGCGGAGGAGAGGAAGCGGGACCTGGAACCACCCAGACCCAGCAGAACCTGGCCATGCTGCAAAACAAGTGGGCTGGCCTCAACACCAAGATGGACGACCGCAGAGTAAGTCTGGGGATTTCCCCGTGAAGCCTTTCACTTTTCTGGTTGGATGGTTTTGATGTTAAAAAGCAAAAAACTATCCGAAGCTGGCTGGAGGAAGCTGTTTCCCTTGGCAGCGGTTTGAACATCCACAGGACACCATCAACTGGCTGACGCAAGCTGAACAGACCCTGAACATGGCGCAGCCCCCCAGCCTCATACTGGACACCGTCCTTTTCCAGATAGATGAGCACAAGGTGAGCTCTGGGTGTCTGTTCATGCTGACAGACGTCTCATCATCATTATGTCAGAGGGAGGGAAATTAAAAAAGAAAAATATGTAGTAGAAACTATAGATTACGGTTATATTGTGCCAATAAACTCCCTAACTACAAAGTGTGAGCCGACAGAACAGACAAAGTCTGATTCAGAAAAAGGAGTGAAAGTTCGGTTGCCTTGGATTTAATCTTGTTTTGTGGTATAAAATAGTTTTGTTATAAAACAGGAAGTGAGATATTTTTTCCTTAGTCTCTATTTGCTTAAAGTAAAATAAAAACAACACAAAAAATCAGTTTTTTTTTTCTTACTTGCTTGCTAAAATAGCCACCTAGCACCTCTGACACCCCTTTCAGAGACATAGACAGGTATGGGCAGAGATGGGAGGTAATGAAGTACAAATACTTAGTTACTGTACTCAAGTAGATTTTCTGATATTTTTACTTTACTTTACTACTTATTTTTATGGCTGTTTTACTTCTACTCCTTACATTTTAAACAAAATATCTGTACTTTCTACTCCTTACATTTTAAAAAATTGGCTCGTTACTTTAGTTTTTTGAATCATTTCAATGGAGTTACCGTTATTATTTTTTCCGTCATCAATACCAAATTCAATCTAATTGGATGGGAATCTCACGTTGCATTTGGCCAGCTTTCTACAAGATGAATGTCGACAGGTCGGCTGATATTCATTAGCCCGGCAAATCATTGCAGCGCAATTAGCCGGTGGCGTTAACGCGCATAGTATGGCATGGGCCCGACGAGATGATTGAAAATGATGAACACATGAGGAGATCTAGTCTATTGGCAGACATCCATTTAAAATGCCAGGCAGCGGCATGAAAAAAGTAGTTTCTACTTTACTTTTATACTTTAAGTAAATTTACAAGCCTGGACTTTGTTACTTTTACTTGAGGCAAAGGAAAGGATTCAACACAAGTATATCTGTACTTTTACTCAAATGTACGGAAAGTTAGTACTTCTGCCATCTCTGGGAATGGGACATTGCAGGCTAAAGACGACCCCCATTTTTAAGGAGTGGACCTGTCAGTCCGGTTGAGTTTGCATGCTTTTCAAAAGGCTTTGTTGGTCCACTCTATAAAGCCTTGAACTCAACGCTATTTCTGGCATTTTGAATTGAAAAAGCTTCCTGGATTGGAAGCGAAACGCCTTCAAACTGGAAACAAAGTCCAGTGGATTGTTTTTTAACTTTTTTGGAACAACCACCTAGCATTATTAGCACCAGTCAGTTTTTTTTCCAGCATCATGACTTTGAATCAATGGTCATCTAAAACTTAAGGGCTTGTAGGTTGGTTCTGCTCAGTGAGAGCAAAAAAAGGTGCTTCTAGGTTAGCATTGTTAGCATTTGGTGTTATTGCTAACCGTGAGCAGAAGCAAAATTGTTGAAATTGTTAAATGAGGAAGTTATACCCAAGAAGGCAGTTGCCTCGGAACTCACTACCGGTTCTTTTCCTGGGAGCAAGTGGTTATTTAATACTCTTAACTCAAAACTGGGTTAAACCATATAAAAAGGATTATAAAAACAGGAGTAAAAAAGTAACAGAGTTTATTCCAGATCAGGTCGTTACAGGACAGAGAAAATGCTTGGAGCTTGCACAGCTGTGGGGCTCAAATCACGTCCGCAAAGATTGAGCCCTTCTATTTAGATGACCTCTGTACACACAGTGACATCCACAATGTGAAGGAAGGCCTTCTACTCTAATCTGGCTAACAAAGTAACAATGCACATGATGTATAAAGAATAAACCTAACAAAATAAATAAAAAAACATAAAATTAGAACAGAGACAATCAATTAAGCAAAATAAAAAGGGATAATGTAAAGATTATAGTAATAAAATAATACAGTTGTAAGGAAATGTAAATTTAAATTTTATGTTGTTATGATGTATAAATTCTGTCCTTGGCTTCTGACTTTATTTGATTGTTCTGTTTCCCTGCAGGTGTTTGTGAACGAGGTGAACACCCACAGAGAGCAGGTCCTGGCTCTGGAGAAGGCTGGTTCTCAGCTCCGCTTCGCCAGCCTGAAGCAGGATGTGGTTCTGATCAAGAATCTGCTGCTCAGTGTCCAGGCCCGCTGGGACAAGCTGGTGCAGCGGTCCCTGGACCGGGGCCGGCATCTCGATGAAGCCCGGAAACGAGCCAAGCAGGTATTTTACTCATCTATTAAACAAAGAAATATAAGATAATCCAAGTTTAAAGGTTAAAAATATATATATTTTTGGATCTTGAAATGTTTGGTTTAGTTCTGATGACTTCTGTTTAAGAACATAAATTAGGCCTTTTTGTGTCCTAAAGTTAAAAATAAACCTTAATGTTGTTCTTAGTTCCATGAGGCCTGGAGGAAGCTGACAGACTGGCTGGAGGAAGCCGAGAAAAGACTCGATTCTGAGGTGGAGATCTCCAACGAACCGGACAAGATCAAAGTTCAGCTGACCAAACACAAGGTACCACAGAGAAGAACCGGCTCTAGACCGATCCAGCGCCTGTAGTTTCCCCAGTCGACGTCTCCTCACCCGAAATCTGGTTTTTCTCTCAAACAGGAGTTCCAGAAAGCGTTGGGGTCCAAGCAGCCCGTCTACGACACGACGGTGAGGTCTGGGAAGGCCATGAGGGACAAAGCTCAGCTGCCTGCAGACCAGCAGAAACTGGACCACCTGGTGGGGGAGGTCCGGGACAAATGGGACACCGTCTGTGGCAAGAGCGTAGAAAGGTACAGAGGCCGTGAGATGATGGCTGCTGCAGCTGCTTTGATTTAAATGAAAAAGAAAATAACATATTTTCTCTTATATCCAGGCAGCACAAGCTGGAGGAGGCTCTGCTGTTCTCAGGTCAGTTTGCCGAAGCTCTACAGGCTCTAGTGGACTGGCTGTACCGCGTGGAGCCCCAGCTGGCTGAAGACCAACCCGTTCACGGCGACATGGACTTGGTTTCCAACCTCATGGATGCACACAAGGCAGGTTCCCATGCCGAAGAGTTAAACATCATCGTCTTCCTCTCCCAGTTTCAGAACGGCTCCGTTAAACTCAAATGTGCTTTGACTTTTCAGGCTTTCCAGAAAGAATTGGGCAAGAGGACCGGCAGCGTTCAGGCTCTGAAGCGGTCAGCTCGGGACCTGATGGAAACCGGGCGCGACGACACGGCGTGGGTTAAGGTTCAGCTTCAGGAGCTCAGCAACCGCTGGGATACAGTGTGTGCCCTGTCCGTCACCAAGCAGACCCGCCTCCAGCAGGCGCTCAAACAGGTCAGAGGATAAGACCCACCCACTCCCCTAAACGCCAAAACACAGAGACGTAAATCATTCTGAGCTACAACAAAAGGGATGAGGAAAACATTTGTAAACTGAGAGGAAAATCGATGATGGCGCCACCACCATGTTTTACTGTGTGGGTAGTGTATGTAGGGTGACGTTCCCTAACAAACTATATTGATACAGATTTTAAAATAGTGCTGATCTCCATCAACTAGGGGTGTTTTGAAGGCTTTGGTTGTATTGTTTATTTTAAGGCATCAGACTGAAATTAGTGCAACGGATTTCCCTCCTTTGTTCGTCTACAAAGACTGTAGACAAAACGAGGTCAGTTTCTCAATTCGCAAAAACGCGAATGCAGACTCATGTCCTCGCCACGTATGTTCTTGAGAAGAACGCAGGAAAGTGTCGACTTGGAGAGAACGGGAGCATGCAACATAAATATGGGTCAACTGGAACAGAAGCTTATCGATGACATCACCACACTGCGGCTCGTCTGGAGCTGCATTTCACTTCCTGTTATTAATAGTCTCTAGATCCGGGGTCACCAACCTTTTTAAGGCTACTTCATGGCTACCGAGTCATAGGAGGGGCTACCAATACTGACCTATGAACTGGAGGGATCAGTGTTCACCTACAGTAAATCTCATCCATAAAAACTCCTTTTTATTCTTTTATTCATTTCTAATTTTCTTTTGAAACCACTAAAATATGATGAAATAGTTAACATGATGAAATAATACATAAATGATTAAAAAGAAGAGCAACAGAATAAAAAAAAATTTAACTTAACCCACTGAGTGAATTCTTCTGTTTTCAGAAGACGAAGTGGGCCCCCCATGTGGTCCTTGAGGGCCCCTTGGTGACCCCTGCTCTAGATAATAATAAATTCGTACTTTTCTTCTTTAGTCGGGGAATAATAATTAAAACAGTCAGATAAACACAAATAATAACATCGCCATTACAGTCAGCGGTACTTCACACACGGCTATGCTGAGAGACCGCCGCTGCAGACGGGCTAATGTTAGCCCTGGTTACCAGTAGCCTCAGAGGTCCGCTGGTTGCCGTGGTCCTCTCAACATTGTACTTTTTTTTTATGCAGTAAATCAGTAAATTGACAATATAGTGACGCTTAAAAGTATAATATTCTCGCCTTAAACGATCATAAATCGTACTTTTGTAGAATGACAGCAACAGAAAAGAGAACTTTTAACTTAATACTCTGAGCTCTGTGAGCGCTAAGCTGGAAGCTGCTGCTGCTGCAGTGCATGCTGGGACAGCTGTCAGTTTGGAGTGTTAGGTATGACTGACTACCCGAACCGTCCCGGAAGCACGATCCGTCCTACGAATGCGCCATCAGCTCAATTTCACATCCAGGTCAAGATTTTATTTTGTTAAAGAGACCTAAAAGACGTTTATCCCTCCCCAAAAATAGTAAGCATACTAAAATATAGTATGTTAAACATTGATAATGTATGTCCTGAAAACACAAGTTCCTTAAAATCCTTCCCTGTTTTATCCCTCTGTACCCGATCGGCACTTAAATGAAGTCATCTGATGCTACTTACCTTGAAGTATACAACCTGCTGAAAAGTCCGAAATCTTGAAATAAGACAGTTTTTCTTTAAATAAGATGCATTTTGTTCTTGAATTGAGGGGAGGTTAAAGAGACATTTTGCCAATGGAACAAAGAGACAATTTAGATTTAAAAATAAGAAAACACAATTGCCATTTGTTTCATTTCAAGTGCATATTATCTAATTATATATTATTATTTTAAGAGTAAAAAATAACTCATTCCATTGGTGTAAACTATCTCATTTTTTACCTACTTAAAGTAAGGATAAATGCACTTAATTTAAGAAATTCCTACTTATTTCTAGATCGTTTTTGCAGTATACGTTTTTCGGCTTTGAGTTTAAACATAAATCTAGTCTTTTTAAGTTCTGTTAATATTATTGTATATAGTGCGTAATCTAATGAAAGAACCAAATATGCAGATAAACATGGTTTAATCATATTTTGCCGGACTGCCCTGAGCATTTCTGATGATGACGTCAGAGAAGCAGTTTAACAAAGAAAATGTAAAAAGTGTCCAAATTGTCTCACAAAAGTCATAAAACATTTTTTTAAAGCTGTATATTAGCATTCTTTAGTGAGTTAAGGATAGAAATAATTAAGTTTAGTACCGTAATTACATTAATCATGGACACCCAGATGTATATCTGTTCACGCTTGCACAGGACGGATCGTGCTACCGGGATGGATTGTGTTAGGGTTAGTGACACGGAGAACGGACAATTTTTCTCTGATGCATGCTGGGTAAAGAGGGCGGGGTGAGAACAACATCCGGGGAATTTTTCCGTTCTCTGTCTTCTTGTTCTTGTGAATTGGAACAGTACCTGCTCTGAGGCTGGTGACGTTTTTCGAGTAACAAGTGCAGCTTTCAGACAGTTTTAAAAACATCACTAACTTTTTCCCTCCCGTCAGGCGGAGGAGTTTCGCACAGCCGTCCAGATGCTGCTGGAGTGGCTGTCAGAGGCAGAGCAGACGCTCCGTTTCCGCGGCGTCCTCCCCGAAGAGGCCGAGACGCTGCAGGCGCTGCTGCACACCCACCGGGACTTCATGGGCACGGTGGAGGAGAAGAGGTCCGACGTTAACAAGGCCGCTGGCATGGGGGAGGGCATCCTGACTGTATGCCACCCCGACTCTATCACCACCATCAAACACTGGATCACCATCATCAGGGCACGCTTTGAGGAGGTAAGGCTCGGATGCTTATCCTGGTTTAATGAGTTCAGATGGACGTTTGGGTTTTATGAAACCGAAGATCCAGAACCGATTAGTTCTATCTGTGCTGCACAGGTGCTGACGTGGGCCAAACAGCACGAGCAGCGGCTGGAGACGGCTCTGACAGAGGTGCTCAACAACGCCAACCTGCTGGAGGAGCTGTTGTCATGGTTACAGTGGGCCGAGACCACGCTGGTCCAGAGGGACACGGAGCCGCTGCCTCAGGACATCCCACAGCTGAAAACACTCATCACAGAGCACCAGGTGGGCTGGCGGGGACTCGTTTATGTTCCGAACGTTCAGTCTTCTCCTGGATTTGGTTAAATCACTGCTGATGTTCCCGTTTTCCAGACCTTCATGGAGGAGATGACCAGGAAGCAGCCAGACGTGGATAAAGTGACAAAAAGCTACAAAAGGAAACCAGCGGAGCCTCCCAGCAGCCTGGCTGAGAGGAGAGGAGCTCGTACGTCACCGTTACTCAGCCTCCAATGCTGTTTCGCCACAGCTGTAGGTTCACGCTTCACATTAAAGCCTCTGCTTCTCTCCAGGTAAACACCAGCAGCAGCAGCAGCACCAGCAGCAGCCGAGCATGCAGGTTTCAGGGGGAAACCCGCGCCTCAACCAGCTCTGCGCGCGCTGGCAGCAGGTGTGGCTGCTGGCTCTGGACCGCCAGCGTAAACTCAATGACGCTCTGGACCGGCAGGAGGAGGTGATCCTTTACAAAGCAAAAAACTTATTTCCTTTAACTATGAACCAGCAGAACAATCTTTTAGAAAATCACTCAAAAGATTACATTTTTTGTATGCATGTGGCCTAAAGTTGAGATCATCACTCACCAAAGGAGAAGAAAATAGAACCTTTTCCTGATTAGAGGAAAAAATGCTTTAATTCGGATAATAAATGCTGAATACTGCGGGACAGAAAACTCTAGAAGTAACTTTTAATAAATGGATGACAGAACCTCTGAGTTTTTGGTACAAACGATTAAAAAGCCTTTATAATATGGAGGAGTGAAAGGCTAATGCTACAGTTTCCACTAGAGGAACTAGAAGACAGAAGAACGATTGGAGAGAGGATTGATTTCTAATATAACTTTAAAAATTTTCAGTCAAAATAATTCACTGCAAAAACAACCTCAAAATGAGTAAAAATGTCTTAAATTAAGTGTATTTACCCTTAATTTTAGCAGATAAATAAGATGATTTACCAATGGAATAAGTATTTTTACTCTTAAAATAAGGTATCTAGATATTATGCACTTGAAATAAGACAATGCAATTGTTTTTTTCTTATTTTAAGTGTAAATTGTCTTGTTCCATTGGCAAAGGGTCTCACTTAAATATTTAATTCAAGAAAAAATGCACTTGTTTTAAGAAAAAATTACTTATTTAGATTTAATTTTTTTGCAGTGTAGGATTTTTTTTTCCTTGTCTTAAACTACAGCATCTGACTTATAGAACATAAAAAAAAGAATCTTGTTGCGATCAATGTGAATGCAAATGAAGTAGATTTTAACTGATTTCCAGATTATACTCATCTCTATCAGGTATTTTTTAATAAATCAAGTCTTGAGCCTCAACTGTGGTTCCAATTTTAACCAAAAATGCCGTATTATTCGAAAAAATGTTGCTGATTTTCTGTTTTAAATTCAAACAGAATGAAACTGCACTGGAAAAAAAGTGAAATCTAGATCAGTCATAGTCATTTTTTCTTAAAATTAAAGCATTTGTTGTTGAATTGAGGAGATAAAGGAGGGATTTTTCCAATGGAACAAGGTCATTTAGATTCAGAATTAGAAAAAAAAACAATTGTATTGTCTTATTTTAAGAGTAAAAATACTCATTCATTGGCAAACTATCTCATTTACCTATTCAAATCAAGGGTAAACACACTTAATTAAAGAAGTTTTTACTTTTTCTAGATCATTTTTCCAGTGTGTTACTACAACAAATTAATTAAACACTTAAATTAAAAAGTGTTAATTTCCCACATTTATCACAGGGTTTCCGCGGGTCTTAAAAGTCATAAAATTTTTATTTTTCAAATTAAGGCCTTAATTGGCATTAAAATTCATTAAATTATCGTGGCAATTAAAATTCTTTATTTAAAAAAAAGTTTATAAAAACATTCCTTTATAAAAACAATTTCATCAGATACATGATATTGCGATATATTTGCGCGGAACTTCTTCCGGTTGAACGTAAAGCCGTATTCGGAAAAGATGCTTGAGGCGGAGAAAAAGCTAGAGAATTGGAAAATGCATTAAAATAATTTCTAAAAGCATTAAAAAGCATTAAATTACAGTTACTCATTCCTGTTTAAGCGCTGTATCAACAAATCAAACTCTATAAATTAAATATTTATAAATGTTGAGATGTCTTTTTTTCTCCAGAACCGTTTTGCAGCTCCACATAAATTTTGCTTTGCTGATCTTTAAGCTTCAGCTGATTAAAATCTAGAATAAAATGTTCGCAAACTGGTTTCAGATAAAAATGTGGAGCTGCAGATTTTTAGTACGCCTGATCAAAGCTGCCCCCTACTGGATGCAAGTGGCATGAAACATTAGGTGGATGCTGGCATTCACCTCTGATTTCAGGGTGACATAGCTCAACAAGCAGACTCCACCAGTAACCAGACAGCGGTGGGGTGATAATGACCCACACTGGAAAAATGATCTAGAAATAAGTAAAAATGTCTTAAATTAGGTGTATTTACCCTTAATTTGAGTAGGTAAATGAGATAGTTTGCCAATTGAATAAGTATTTTTACTCTTAAAATAGGATAATTAGGATAATTTTCACTCTTGAAATAAGACAATGCAATTGTGTTTTCTTATTCTAAGTGTAAATTGTCTTGTTCCCTGGCAAGATGTCTCTTTTATCTCCCTCAATCCAAGAAAAAAAATGCACTTATTTTAAGAAAAATCACTCATCTAGATTTCGATTTGTTCCGGTTGCAGTAGATTGGTTAAAATAGAATCAGAAATGATTTAGCGAAGTAGTCGATCAGAGCCTGATTTAAAAAAATCTGATAATTGATCCGTCTTCCCCTAAAAGAGTAAATGTTTTGTTTTGTTGATGCAAGTAAAATGTTTCATCTATTTGCAGCTCAGAGAATTTGCAAACTTTGACTTTGACGTGTGGAGGAAGAAGTACATGCGCTGGATGAACCACAAGAAGTCGCGCGTCATGGATTTCTTCAGACGCATCGATAAAGACCAGGATGGAAAGATCACGAGGCAGGAGTTCATCGATGGCATCTTGGCCTCCAGTACGTTCTCTGCTTCCCATCTAAACAGAGCCTCCCTTTCCAACTATAACATAAACAGCAGAAAATGGTATAAATATTAGTTTTTTTTCCCCACCCTGATCAGAATTCCCAACCAGTAAGCTGGAGATGTCGGCCGTGGCGGACATCTTTGACCGAGACGGAGACGGTTACATCGACTACTACGAGTTTGTGGCGGCGCTTCACCCCAACAAGGACGCCTACAGGCCGACCACCGACGCCGATAAGATAGAGGACGAGGTACGGCAGAGACGCAATGATAAAACCCCAGGATGAGCTGAGAGAAGCAGAGACAGAAACGCGGTTTGTTTGCGTCGCTGCAGGTGACCCGGCAGGTGGCCCAGTGTAAGTGCGCCAAGAGGTTCCAGGTGGAGCAGATCGGAGAAAACAAATACAGGGTGAGTCTCTGGTTCTGTTCCCCACACCTTCTTAAAAATAAATGTTTAATAACGCGGGTCAAACTGTATTTACAGGAAAACTCAGAAACTGGTTCACTCGAACAAGTTTAACAAACCAGGAACATTTCCCAGAGGGTTATTTTTCTCTTATTTTAGGTGTTACATAATCAAACTAAATTAATTAAAGTTTGAATTATTACACAGGTGTTAAGATTAAATGAACTTTTATCATTTTGTCAGATTATAAATAAAAAAACGTAAGTAAAAAAACATGGAAGAGAACAGAAACTTGGTTGAAAATATAAAAATCTGACATATTTACATATATATTTATTTTCTATAAAAAACAGCATCATTAAACAGGCTATTATATGACACTATAGATGTGAAGACCCCATCATTTAAAGGCCCTTCTTCTAAGTTCAGTAAAGTTGTACCGGTAGATGTTTAAAGGTGATGGAGATGTACTTTTCAAAAACATGCAGCTGTGTCTTTAGTGTAGAACCTGTTTTTTTTAGCATTTTAGCATTGATCCATGGTGTAAATCCCAGTAAAACTCCCAAAAACCTCCAAGTTTGCAGGTTAATATAATCTGACTTAATTGGGAATCTCGCCGGGTTTATTCATATAGTGCCAATTCACAACCCAGATCATCCAATCAGATTGATTCAAAGTTTTCATCTAAGGAAAACCAGTTGATTGCATTGACTCGTAGGCAATCCCTCACACTAAGCATGCTTGTAGCGACAGTGGAGAGGAAAAACTCCCTTTTAACATGAAGTAAAACAGTGTGAGCGGCCATCTGCTGAGGCCGACTGGGGTTCAAGGAGACAGAAGCAGAGATACAAAAAGCAGCTGTAAAAGGCGGCACCATCGAGGAAACACACAGCCAGGCAGACGAGCTCCAAGCCAGCTCCCATGTCAGAGGATGAAGAGAGCACATCCAGTTAGTCACAGTCAGAGAAACAGGACTACACTGGAAAACAGGCCGATCTCCAACATCTATAAACAAAGGTGTTGATTGCAGCAGCACAGCTTACATCAAACTTAGTTTAGCTCAAAAGAAAGACACTCTTTGTCTTCTCTGAGCTAAAGCTTTATAAAAAGGACCAGTTCTTCTGCAGTAACTTGTAAAAACAGCTTGCCCTGCTTGATTGAAAAGCAAAGATTAAACTCAGTTCAGGCCGCGCCTGTATCTCAGGCTTTACTAACCTCTCCTCATAACCTCACCGCGCTTTCATGCGTTTACTTCACATTGTGGCATCATGTTGTTTTTATAGGCATTCATCTCACCTGTTTCCACGTTTCAGTAACATCTCAGCTCTCCAGGACTCTCTGTCATCACCTGAGCTTTAATCCAAACCCATTTTATTTCAAATTAACCTTTAAAGACAGCAGGTTTGCTCAAAGAGGAGAACGCTGCCTCCTCTTTCTGTTCACTGGAACAAAGTGAAATCTAGATAAGTCATTTTTTCTTAAAATAAGTGCATTTCTTCTTAAATTGAAGTGATTGAAGAGATATTTTGCCAATGGAATAAGACAATTTAGATTTAAAATAAGAAAACACAATTTCTTTGTCTTATTCCAAGTGCATATTATCTAATTATCTTCTTTTAAGACTTAAAATACTAATTCCATTGGCAGATTACCAAATTTACCTACTCAAATCAAGGGTAAATAGACTTAATTTAAGACATTTTTACTAGGGATGCACGATATTGGGATTTTGGCCGATATGCCGATATTGTAAAACTCATGTAGCCGATAACCGATATCGATACCGATGTTAAAGCTATCAAATAGATTTTTAAAAACGCGGTATCGATCTATTTTACTTTTTAATTCTCGTGAAATGTCATCTTTCTGTTACAAACTCTCGTGATATTTTGCAAATTCTTGTGAGATTTTGTTAGTAAAATAGATCGATACCGCGTCAATATATCAACATATAAAAATATGGCAACATTTGGTGGATTTTCGGGGGATTTCGTAGCATAACGATGACATATAGCGATATTTCATTAGTAAAAGAGATTGATATGGTGTTTTTAAATGGCAATATATCAGCATATGAAGATATTGGGATATTTTAATGGATCAATATTTTTTCCCTCGTCTTTAGAAGTTTTTAAGTCTGTAAAAAAGAAGTTTTTGAGAAGAAAAAGTAGTATTTTTTTTTTTTTTTTTAGACTTTACAGAAACTCAGAAGCTGATCAAATATGGGTGGGGTGGCCGATGTCCGATATTCAGTTTTAAGGCCGATACCGATGGGGGGCCGATTACGTGCATCCCTAGTATTTACCCTTAATTTGAGCAGGTAAATCAGATGATCTGCCAATGGAATGAGTATTTTTACTCTTAAGATAAGATAATTAGATAATGCACTTGAAATAAGACAAATCAATAGTGTTTTCTTATTTTTAAAGAGATTAGTGTAAATTGTCTCATTTCATTGGCAAAATGTCTCTTTTACCTCCATAATCCAAGAACAAATGCAATTTTTTTTTCTTTTCTTTTTTTACAGTGTCCTGTTAAAAATGCACTTATTTTAAGAAAAAATTACTTATTTAGATTTAGATTTTTTCCAGTGTAACATCCAGCATCCTCGCCTGGATCTTCATCACCCCTGTTTGCTCCATCATTATCCTCAGGGTAATGATGTCCAGCGTCAGCCTGCGGGACACTGGAGACACTAACCGTCTCACCTCTTTATGTCTGCCTGTAAATGTCCTTTCTTTATCCACAGCTCTATATTATCATCATCATCATCTCATCCGGTCACATGACTAACGTCCAGCTTGGTTTCAGTCTGAGAGACGCAGCCGTTCAGGAAGATGTTGTTCACGCCTTTATTCTGTGACGTTATGTTTCATTCTCGCTCTGTTTCTCCCCCCCCTCCCTCCCTTTGTGTCCCTCTGCTACGTGTCCGCCGGACTTTTTCTAGTTCTTCCTCGGAAATCAGGTAAAGTGCCAGCCGGCGGTGTGGACAGATAGGTGGAAGCTGCTTCCATGTTCGCCGCACAGGAAAATAAAAATCCCTTCTTCTGGTTAAACATGAAAAATCAGCTTGTTTTTTTTGGGTTGGAGAATAAAGAAGAGAAGCGGCGCTCCTCTGCGGCCGTGCGACGTGTTAGCAGCTTCCACCGTCCGCTTGTGTTCATGCTGTGATTTGTTTGACTAATTGCACAATGTGAGGCGAGTGACAGCGACACGGCCGGAGTGCTAATTAGTGGTTAGGTGAAAACGTGGCGTGCTGAAGCTGGGAAACGTCCAGAGGATTCCTTCTCTGCTGGTTTTGCTTGGAGTTTTGCTTCGCTGGGTGAACTTTCAACGATTTAGATTTTTTTTTCTTTTTTTGGGGACATGAATTGAAATTGAGGCTGTGGTTTTCGGGGCTGGGGTCAATCAGGGTCAGAATCGGTGCATGTCTGCATGAGTAGATTCAGGTTTGGTTGGTGGCTTTCTGGGTTTTGGATCTGAAACCATTTCAGCTGAATTCATTCTCTTATTCATCCTCTCTGAACCTCCTCAGTTCGGCGACTCTCAGCAGCTGCGTCTGGTCCGGATCCTGCGCAGCACGGTGATGGTGAGAGTCGGCGGGGGCTGGATGGCTCTGGACGAGTTCCTGGTCAAGAACGATCCGTGCAGAGGTGAGTGCTGCTCTCACACAGGACAGGACTACGACCGGCGCTCTGTCTCATCGTGTTTCACACATGTGGACCTGCAAGAGTCTGACTGGTTCTGGACCTTTGAGGTTAAAAGCCGAAAGGCTTTTGGGGTTTTTCTTACTTTTATCAGCCTGTGTTTTTGCGTCTTTGAACAAAAAGCGGCTAAAAACGTCCAATTTACAACAGATTCAGCAACGGACCAGAAGAAGAAAGTTTTAAAAATGAGATCTAAATTACAATACATCTGGGCTCCATTTCAGTTTTATTTGTCAAGCACTTATAAAACAAACACAGCTCACCAAAGTGCTGTACACTGCAAAAAATGTAAATCTCAATAAGTCATTTTTTTCTTAAATTAAAGAGGTAAGTGAGACACTTTGCCAATGGAACAAGACAATTTACATTTAAAATAAGAAAAAATGTATTGCATTGTCTTATTTCAAGTACATAATATCTAGTTATCTTAATTTAAGAGTTAAAATACTAAATTTCCATTGGCAGATCACCTTATTTACCTACTCAAATTAAGGGTAAAAACACTTAATTTTAGATTTTTTTTACTCATTTTTAGATCATTTTTGCAGTGTACAGAAAAAAATAAATAAATAAAACATCACAGATAAAAGAAAAAAACAGGATGAAAGGATAAAATAAAGCCTACTGCCTTGCTAGGTGTCAAAAGCCAAAGAGATAAGGTGGGTTTTGACGAGAGATTTAAAAACTTTCGGAGAAGAGGCCTTTCTGATGTGCTGAGCGGGTCCAGAGCTTTGAAGCTGCTACAGTGAAAGCGTCTCTGAGCTTCCGCTCAGTTCTGGGCTCGCTTAGGAGCAGCTGACCTGAGAGAGCGACAGGTTCTATAAGGATTCTCAGAAGCATAAGCGTCGTTAGACCTATTTCAGGGTGGCTTCAGCCACCCTTTCTTTGGCATTAGCCACCCTATAATTGATTTTGCGATTTTAAAAAAAATATTTTTTTTTCTGTATTTATTATTTTCCTCATATTTTCCCAAAACAAATGCAGTAAAGGACCGAATAAAAAGCCATAAAGAAGACAAGTTAATCTGAACAATCATAAGGCGTAACTTCCATAAGGACTGGTGTGGACATGTCCCCACCAATATTTTATACCGCGATATTTTGCTTTTAGATTGCACTGTGTATATCTGATTAAACCCCATTCATACGCTCCTCCAGAAAAGAAAATAAAAAAGTTCTCCCCAGCTGCTCACCGTCCACAAACCCCGACAAAAAGCTCAGAAAAAAGTATCTGTTGCCTCTCGCTTTCTCCCCATCACCCCCCTCCGCCCTCTCCCCATAACATTTGAATTGAAGATATCCGCGGGTGACGGGTCGGGTTCGGTAGTCATCCTAACGGGTTCGGGCGGGTGCGGGTTGGTAAAACTCGACCCATGCAGGTCTCTAGGCTACACTACATTCAGTATCGTTGCCATAGAAACAGACAGCAGCGCCAATATATCAGAATTATACTAAAACACACGCAAATAATTTCCCACATAAAAACAGGACTTTCAGTCCATTACAGTTTTCCGTTTTTAGAGGGTTGTTTATTTTGCGTTTATTAAGTGATGGCTGTGGTATTAGCTTTCACTGCTATAAGCTTTCGCAGCAGCGATTGATTAATTTAAACACCTGCTCTACTGATGGTCATCGAAAGCTGGTGTTTGTGGGTTGAACATAAAAGTTGTAACACCTTTTATTTGAAGTTTCTTGTAGCTACTGTTTTAACCCCGGCTTTACTTAAAACTTTTCCCTGACTTTGATAGTGCTGCCATTCAGTAGCAAGCACTGCGCCCCTTTATCTTTGGACCCCCTGCAGCGCGGTTGTTGACAAATCTTTCATGAGCAAGCTGCTTTTGCACCCAGTTATGAAGGTAAGGGATAGATCTTGCAGGTGTGGACGCCACTCTGCAGGTCCAAAAGATAAAAGATTTAAAACAATTTTGGCATTGAATTTCAGATTTAAGGGAGTTAGAAAGTTCACTTAGTAAAAAGTGCAAATAATAAATCTGATTACCGGACACTTTAAGGTGGTTGAACATACTCGGCGCACAGACTGGTAGACCTGTCCAGGGTGATCCCACCTCTCACCCAGAACGCGGGCTAGAGATATGCACCAGCACCTCCTGATCCCACTGATAAGGTTAAAGAAAATGGATGGTTGAACATGGTCCACTCTCCCCCAGATTCCTATCAAATCAGTATTGATACCATCAGGGGCGATTTAGGAAATTTGGGGCCCCAGGCAAAGACAGGCAGGGGCCCCTGAGAAGTAAAACCCATAAAACAGACCCATTCTACAGATAGAGAAATGTTAATAGAATAGACATCCATTATTTGTTCTAGGTTTTGTCCCTCCTCTTCTTGTCCCTTTTTCTCTCTATTTATCAGCGTTCTGATGGCATTTTAGCCAAAGGATTTTTATCAAAAACATTAATGTGTACAAATAAGGATTAGTTGTATTAACCATATATGGAAACAGAGTTTTATGGGGCCCCAGCATTGGGGCCCTGGGCAACCGCTGCCTAGTATTGCCTAATGGTAAATCCCCCTGATACCCCAAGCTGGTGGATGTTCTTGACAGAAAGACGGAGTTGTTAATCATATTCTGCTTAAGGTCCCATAAGATCTTGTCCGAGTCCTGGTTTAAAAAAGTAAATTAATTTTAAAAAGTGACCCAAAATTGACTAAGGTCAATAAATGTTCTACAAAATTGATATATTTATTTGATTTCTTTGATTTGTACTGTCTGTTTAGATTTATGTGATATTTTTTGCACAAAATATATAAGTGAATATTGTAACAGTTATGTTTTCAACTGTAAGCATTAAATTGATAAATGTTATTAAGCATTTTTTTGGCTTTATCCTTTCAACAAAAAAGGCGTTGCTTGGTAGCTCCCTTTCCTTATGAGCCGTCCGCAACTTTCAACACAAAGTTACACCCTTGTCTTAGACAAGCGCCCCTTAGCAGGTGCACTGAAAGAAATTACGTGGCGCTATCGCCTTTTGTTATCTTCTAGGGGGCTAAGCCGCACTTATTATTAAACCTAGAGGCCCCTGCTCAGAAAGGAACCCAACATTCCGGTGCTGGAAATGAATTAATAAGAGCGAGCCGACCCACATATGGAGGCCTTAGGGCAGGCTATCCTCCAGCTGTAGTGTGTAAGTGAGGCTTGTGGTATTTTTGATTTATGCCCAGTATTGAAGCAGTAGCCTAGCGTAGTCCGACTCAATTCTAGTCAGGAGAAATGGAGTCTGATGCTGCTCCCATAGAGCTGTGATTATGGGGCGTGTTTTGAACGCAATCCAGGAAAAAAATGCCTCTGCACTCAATTGGATAGACCTACAACGGCAATAAAGAAAGCAACGGAGTAAAATTGACGTATGTTAAGCGACGCATAGTTGTTGTCAACAAGAAATCCAAAAGCACGTGCAGTTGCTGCGCCTGTGAATAAGAAGATGAGCCTTGATCTCTGATTTCTCTGTTCCTCTTTTAAAATTAATTTGCTGTCGATATCTTCTAGAACAGACCTAATAGCAGAATCTACTCACATACCTCAACTCTCCAGCAGCAGCCATTGTTGTTGTCGTACTAGCGCTTTGGTCACAGTGGTTGGTCACGTTTCTGTTGATCATCTGTCCATCATCGTTAGCAAAGCCCGCCCTGACAATTTGATTGGATCGCCTGACAGTGAAGCGATAATACTATGCTACTATGGAGCAGAGCCCAGGACTTGAACTTCCATACTCAAACCTTGTGGGCGGGACTAGAGTTCGAATGGCACCCAGGCTGTAGACTGACAATCTTAGTGGATTTTTCACTCCCTGTCCTGCCCCCACTCCCACAGAAAAAAATGGTGTCCCCGCCCCCATCCTCCGGCCAGAGTAGAAATCTAAATCCTGTCCCCTCCCACTCCTGGTGAAATTACTCCCACTCCCCATCCCGCTCCCATTCAGAATGACTCCCATTCCTGCACCACTCCCATTCTTATTTTTGGTAGCTGGTGAAAAACTCAGAGCGAAGCTTACTATTTGGTTTTTAGATTGAGCAGTTTTTTGGATCAAGATTTATAGTATAGGCTTTACATGAAAAAAACTACAAAATGGCTACGCAGTACTGGATTTTTTTTCTTTGTATTTTATTTTATTTTTTTGGCATCAATCCTGGATTTTTTTTTGAGTTACTATTGGTTTGCTCCTGCTCCCGCTTATGTTTAATCCTGCATTACCATCCCCAATCACGTGATCGATTACTACTGGCCTGACTTCCTGATCATCCCACGGAAGCAGTGACCCGTGGGATTCCCAAAAATGTCAGTCTCTAAGGCCCAGTATTAAAGCGTGGACCAGCCGACTTTATTCCACGCCACCACGCAAGATCCCACAATCAGAAACTAGCTGTGGGTCTGTGATGGACCGAGCCAGCCAAGCATGACGACACAGTGCTGATTGTCAAGAAAACTGGGTTTTATTTCCCCAAAGTAACAATAATCCAAACAAAAAATTCAGGGCCCTTAAAAGAGGTCAAATGAAGAGACTAACTAAGGGCAAAAAATATCAAGTTCAAACATATCAAACCTCAAACTAACTGAACAAACAAAAAACTGAGGAAGAGGCAGGAGAACATCTACACCAATTCTAACAAAAATATCTAAACAGTTAGCTTAAGGATTAAAACTTAAATGAAAATCATTAAACAAATTAACAAAATGAGCAAATCACAAAAGTAAGAAGAAGAAATGATGCAACATATTTAAAAATGTTGAGTCCATGGTCTCCCCCATAGTGGAACTCCAGATGGTATCACCCAATCAGTCCATGATCATGTCAGCCACATTCTCCCCAGTTGATTGCACTCCCACAGCACCAGAAAAGAAGCACAAAATATATTAAGTATTTGACAAAATTAAATATACAAAAGTTAAAAACCAATATATTTATGCTAGTGTGTATTAAAACTTATGAAAAAGTGGTTGTGTGTGGGGTTACTGACCATGTGACCATCACAGGGTCTAGATACGGCCGAGGCGGTGAGGTAGTGGGGGCAAGTTGGTGAGACAACGGAGGGACATGAGGGTGAAAAAGGGTTCTAGCTGGTCTGAGTCGATTCATCGGGTTAGGCTTCAACCAGTCCGGCTCTAGCGCTCTCACTGATGCATCCTGGGAAACATTTTTCAAGCTCCCTCTAACTTCCTGTCGTCCAGCCGTCTGTGAGCAGGGAATGCCGCCGACGTCTGTCGGTCCGTCTGTACTCAGAGTGGTGTCTCTCTCTCTCCCTCTCCGTCTCTTCCCCCCTCCTCCTCATTTAAAGTCTTATTTCCGTGTAAACAGGCTTTTTCCTTCCCTCTGTCTCTCCGTACTTTCTGAAATTAGATCAGTACTGCATGATGCATGGTCCTCAGTTTTTCTCCCTCTTGCTCTCCTCCTCCTCTTTCTCCCTCCCTTTTTTATCTCTCCTCAGTTCAACATCCAGGACTTAAGATCCTCCGCTCCGATTCCAGTAGCTCCATCTCATCTCGTATAGGTTGGACTTCTCTCACATTTTCTCTGAGCTGCGTGTCTCTTTTTGTTCGGTTTATACCTGGATAGTCACCCCCAGGTGTCTCCTTCCTCCTCTTTTTCATGCTCTAACTCTTATTTCTGCCTCTATCTTTGTGAGTTTTTATTTATTTTGTTCGGGCTTGTTGCTGATTGTGATCTCCAGACTAACGTGATGTCTTCCCAGTCGCCCTGCTTCCTTCCCCTTGTCTGACCCAGCCTGTAAGCTTTGAGATCTTGAAATGTTCCAGCGTTTGAGGCAACAGACGCCCTCCCCCCTCCCTGCGTGTAGCTGAATTGTTTTTATCGGATGTTTCTGAGAAGTATCGACTCTGTGTGTGTTTTGTGCCAAACGTTCTTCATCCCGCCACGAGCATGCACTTATTTCACATTGTCTCTTGTGTGTCTCTCAGTGACAGTCACTCCTGGCTATTTCTGCTGCCGAGGTATCTACACTTCCTCTCTGTCTCTCACACCTTCTCATCTGTCTTAAAGCTCCATCTGTCAGCCTCCATCTTTAACATCAGCTGTCTTACATTTGTCCACGTTAGGGGTGGGAGGCAGAAGTCCGCCTGTGATACACGGCAGTCAAACAATTGCTGCTTATTTTACAGTCCTAAATTGCAGGCATCCCCAAAGTCAGTCCTGGAGGGCCGCTGTCCTGCAGGTTTCAGAGGTTTCTCTGCTTTAGCACAGCTGATTGTGATGATTGCAGTTCAGCAAAAGCCTGTTAATCAACGTAAATCAGCTGTTCTGGAGCAGGAAAACCTCTAAAACCTGCAGGACAGCAGCCATCGATGCCTGCTAAAGCGGAATGTCTCAGTAAAAGAGAAAATGGACGTTCAATCCGTCAGAAAATGGTAGAGATCTGACTCAGATAGCAGCAAACTGAAGTTCCTGCACCAAACAACAAGGAACCAAAGAAGTGCCTTATTTAATAAATGATCAATGTAGAGCTCCAGAGTGTCGATCCATTGGTCCCACCCCTACTCCATCTATGTGTGTTGTTTCTGTTTTTTGTGCACAGACATGTTTGTCTCATGCTTTCTTCACTCGCATCCAAAGCAGGACTCGGCCAAACTCCTGGTCTTTTGTCCTAAAAAGCAGCTTAATGTTCTCTGTGGATTTGTTTTATTCACCGTCTAAAGAGCGGGGGTGTAGTGCTGCAGGACGTTTGCAGGAGGCAGGATTGGACTTCCAGTAGCTATGGACGGAGAGATTATTGCTTTAGATAGTTTAGAGTCTAACCTTGTTAGTTTTAGCTTAACGTTAGAGCAAGAGAGAAAGTGAAAAAATGAATCTAAGATGGCATTTCTCAGAGGTGGGTAGAGCTGACACAAATTGCACTCGAATAAAAGTAGCAGAACCTCAACAAGTCATTCCAAAAAGTAAAAGAAAAGCAATCCATCGGACTTTGAGAGGCGTTTTACCTCGCTGCATCCAGGAAGGTTTTTCAATTCAAAACGTCAGAAATAGCGTTAAGTTTGAGGCTTTAGAGAGTGGACTGAAAATAAGCCTTGTTTTGGCTTAGAAACATGCAAATTGGAAACAAAGTCTGATCCACCCGACTTTGTTTCCACAAAAACTTGGAAAATAAAGTCCAGTGATTGTTTATTTTTATTTTTTTTAAATGACTTGGATAACTGAAAATATTCACCAGCAACTTCAACATGTTTTTACTTTAAACTTTAAAAAAGTACAGCGCAATAAAACTACAGCTGCAAATAAGCAGTAAGTTACACTTCCTCACGTGGATGTAACTGAGTAAAAATAGCTACTAACTACCAACCACTTTAACTAAAGTTAAAGGCTTGACTTGGACTCGATGTCTGAGACTCGAGTCTCATTAACAGATTTTATCTGAAGAGTGAAAAGAAGCTGGTATTTATACGGAAGAGGATTAGGGCCACTGAGAAAAAGAAAAAAAAAAGTTAACTTGATTTTTACATTTTTTCAGTTTAACATGGGGAAAAAAATATTCAGAATTACTGACTTTAATCTCAAGAATTTCTGACTTTAATCTCAGAATTCTGACTTTAATCTCAGAATTCTGACTTTAATCTCGGAATTAGGCATTTTTTTACGTGCCAGAGGGGTCCCCTCATTAATGGAGGAGCAGAAGGTCATTAAAACAAGAGAACTAGTCTCTAAAACAGAACATGGCGCTATGGCTTGATGCGAACATGTTTGTTAGCTGTCAGAATTCTGAGATTAAAGTCAGAATTCAGAGATTAAAATCAGAATTCTGAGTTTAAAATGTCAGAATTCAGAGATTAAAATCAGAATTCAGAGAAAAAAAAGTCAGAATTCTGACATTTTTTCCCATGTTTAACTGAAATAAAATTTAAAAATCAGTAACTTTTTCTTCAGTGGCCCTAATCCTCTTCCGTATATTTAAGCTGCAGCTGCTGCAGATGTTTTACTGTGAAAGGATGAGCTTGATTATTGCCCACAAACATTACTAGAACATAATGTTCATGTTAGCTGCAGCTTTATGATGATTTTGTATCATCTAGGAAGCTAGAAGAGTCACACATCTGGCTCAAAAAAATAAAAATAAAGCACTCCCTGTTATTTCCTACTTGTCCATTATGCTCTAACTTAAAACTTCTAGAAATGTGGATTCAGAGTGAGAAAAATAAAATTCTCCAAACCAGATTCAGAGAATATTATCCTTAGTCAATGCAAATAAAAACATCTACATTTCTTTTTTCCAGAGCATAAATACCTTATTATATTTTTAATGTGTTAAATATTAGATTTTATGTTTTTAAAATGATTTGGATCATTTTTGCTATTGGTAATAAATGTTTTAAGGTTATTATGTAATTGTTGATGAAAATGAATATATTCAAAGACTGTTATTTGATCCATGTTGATGTAGTAATTAAGGCTAAAACACTATAAACTTGGAAAAAATGACTCCGACATAGTTAATACAAGAACTAATTACATTTTATTAATCTGATCCACATCAGAAATATGTTTAAACAGATTTTTTTTAAGGAGAATTCACTTTTTTTCATACCTGAAAGGATCAAAAATCATTTCCCTATGGCTTAGAGGATCACTGTGATCTATTCTAAGAGGTTTAGATTTGAAGCCACCTTAGGAACACAGTTTTTAAAAGATCTGATGATTAAATATACAAAACACCAGAGAGATAGCCCATATCTAATGATTAAGTCTGAAGAAGATAATTGGCTTTATTCAGATTCTTATCATTAATGTCGTCCAGTTTCTGGATCATACTTGCAAATACAGGAGCAGCATTCAGTCTGTTTGATCAGGGGGTCTTTTTGGTCATTATTATTGTTTATTTGTTTAATTTTTTTAATAAGAGTCTCAGGATGTGATTTAACATATTGTGAAAACAATTGCTTTATATAAAGTTACGTTATTTGGATAAAGGCTGTTGCAGTCCAGGACAGATTATGTTGAGAGCGCGATCACATGATCTTTGGGGACGTTCCAGCATTTGAATTTGTTAAGCACTACATCCCTGCTAGTCGACAACCAGCTGCATTTACGGTTCAAACATGCTATAAAAAAAAAGGTAAACTCCTGTTTAATATAATCTAGATAGAAGAGGGCGGAGTCTAAGACCTGGGCGTGGCCTGCCTTGGTTTCTAACGGCATTAAACGTGATTGCTGGTTGGTGGGAGACACAATTACAGGGTGCACCTGGCTGGCTGGCTTTATGTGGGGACGTGATTGCAGGCTGCGCCCGTTTAACCAGCCGGCCAGTTGCTCAGGACGATGGCCGCTCACTTTATTTTCTCTTTTAGTGTCTGTCCCGTCTGTCTTTTCAGTTTTTCTCCTCTCTGTCTCTCTGTGGCTGGCTTATTTGTTGTCTGCCGGCGCTTTCTGTCCCAGAATGCTGCTCAAGTGTTTTCCATCAAAGGGAGAAAACCTGAACAAGCCTGACCTGCCCCTCTTCAGTAAATATTTATGCTTACGCTGTGCAAACCCAGAGGACCTGGGAGGCTCCTCTGCTGCAAAAAGCTCAAATTTCTCTAATTTAATCAAATACACAATGAAAGTGCAGCTGTCTTACAGTGATGCTATGAGAAACAGGTGTTTTGCTTTTATGGTTTTATTTAGATTTTGTATTTAAAGAGATGAAAAACAGGTTTTGCTCTTACTAACCAGGAGCCTTGACTCTTCCTTCCAGCCACTTAAACATCATCAATTCAGGTGATTTATTGTTGGAGCAAAGCAAACCTTTTGGTTCTTCTAGGAGGAAATAAAACTCAAAGTCACAACAAAAAAAAACTAAAGAGGCACTTGAGGTAATCTTAATAGCCCAACCATCTGCTGTTTGCCATTGTGAGAAGATCCTGCTCTACATCCCCGAGCTTATCTTAAGGAAAGCTGGCTAGTCAGCTTAGGCTCATTAAGCTCAGGGTTCCCGCTGGTCCTTAAAAAAGTCTTAAAAGGCATTGAATTCTTTCAAAAATAAAAAACTAAGGTCTTAATTGGTATTAAAATGTCTTAAATCAGTCTTTCATAGGTCTTAGTTTTTATAAAAAAACATCATAAATAGGATTATTTTTAATTATGATTTATTTTTTGTAATCTAAATAAAACATTAAAATTGACCTTTTTTTTTTATTTGAAAAAATAACAGTCAGCCATTATTGGTTCCGGGTCGATAGCGGAACCAATAAAAGCGCGCACCGTTGCATGACATTTGGGAGATGCGACTTTTTGTCTAGAAAATATGAGCAAGCGTGAAATGTAACCAAAATTTCTCCATTTCCAGAGTTTTCTCCATGGATAAAACCAGGGAACATACATGAGGCTCAGTGGATTTTATGCAAGAAGTCATTCAAGCTCAGATTTATGGGAATTAAGGCAGTGGAGTCGCGCATGCGAAAGCACGAAACACAAAGCGTCCAAATGGAAGTTACAGAGAAAACAGCCGTACATTTCAGTTTAGTTCCACCCTTGTCTCTGCAACGGCTCCACTTATCACCAAATCAAAACATACTAAGAAACCATACAAAGAAAAATAGCTGCATAAAAAGACTTAGCACTGGTTATGTTGTTGGCTTTAAAACTGATTTGTTTTGTTCCCAAGCTAAAACAAAGTTTGTGAATTCAGTTAAATAATTGTTAAAAATATATCTGTCATTTGTGTATTTTTAGCTTTCTTCCTGTATGGGAAGCTTTTCAAAAATTTGAAACATTAGTGCAGTGGTTTATGTTAAAATAAACCTTTGCGTTAAGTTGTTGTCAAGGTTTTTCTTGTGTTTCTTTTGAATTTGGTCTTTAATTTTTATTTCAAGGCTTTTAAAAGTCTTGAATTTAACTTGCCTTTACGCTGTAGGAACCCTGTAAGATGCATCTTTTGTTAATCTCATCTTATGACTTAGGGTTTTCTTTTTTGACCCCCATAAAATCATTAACGAAGTGAGAAGAGTAAGATTGGGTGTAGATTAGGATGTTTGCAGATGATGTTGTGATGTTATAGTAGAGGGCGGTCAGAAAAGAGCTCGGTTTAGGCAGTAACTGTTCAAAGTTATGAATGAGGTGGAGATGTTTGATATGGTGTAGAGGTGGATGAGCTTTAGCACCATCTGAAATAAACCAAGAAGAAAGGGCAGGTAGGGAGGAACGCACTGGAAAAAACAATCTAGAAATAAGTAAAACTTTCTTAAATCAAGTGTATTTACCCTTAATTTGAGAATGTAAATAGTTTGCCAATAGAATGAATATTTTACCTTAAAATAAGACAATTAGATAATATGCATTTGGAATAAACCTAAAACCAAATGTGTTTCTTTTCTTATTTTAAGTGTAAATTGTCTCGCTCCATTGGCAAACTGTCTCTTTCACCTCTTCAATTCAAGAACAAATGCACGTATTTTAAGAAAAAATGACTTATCTCGATTTATTTTAGGAGGCGAGCTGTAAAGACTTTAGAAGATGGTCATTAGACCTGCTATGTAATAATTTGAGACGATGGACTTTAAAAAAAAAAAAAGCTTGCACTGAAGAGGTTCAGGTTTTCTGTCTGAAAGCGTAAGACGCAGCAGTGATGGTGATTTTCATACAAGGACAGCTGGTTGGCTTTCGCTGCGTATTTTCTATTAACTCTGCGCCTTCCTTTGCACTTACACACCTTCACTTCCTCCTCCTCTTCCTCACAAACAAAACCAAACTTCTGCTCCTCTGACCTACTGAACTGCCACCTCTCCAAACACGCTCTGCACACGTGCACTCTCAAATGAAACACGCACCGACTGTGACGTCTGCAGCCAAGGAAACACCGACTCTACTCTCCCTCCGCTGCTGCGCTGCCTCGCCCTGCTGGAGGAGCTAAAGGAGCGAGCTGACAAAAACTGACTTAAGTCTTTTGGTTCTGTTGCAGCTCGAGGTCGCACCAACCTGGAGCTGAGGAGAAGTTCATCCTTCCTGAAGGAGCCTCTCAGGGCCTGGCCGCGTTCCGATCGAGGGGCCGGCGCTCCAAACCGGGCTCCCGTAACGCATCGCCCACCCGGTCCTCGTCCTCCGCCTCCCACAGCGGCGCCTCTCTGCCCTCGGCTCCTTCCACGCCCGCCACACCAACAGCTTCGGCATCATCCAGGGTAAGATTCTTTGCTTTATGACCTCTAGATACGCCAAAATTCTACCTGGTAGGAGGTTAATGGACGGTGTCACCCTTTTAACCAATGAGATAAACTATCAAACAGGATCTAAAATGATGGAATGTAGGTTCCTGATGTTTTGGTCTTTGTATATTTTCGGTTAAATCAAAATAAAATGAAGCAAGTGATGTGTAAGCCTTTCTACAGGACTCCTGTCATGTAACAGATGTAAAAAATAAGATAGTTTCTGTATATTCTGGCTGTTGGAGGCAGTTTAGATTAGATTCAACTTTATTGTTATTACACAGGTACAGGTGCAACGAAATTCAATTAGGTCTAAACAGAAGTGCAATAGCAGCAAGTGCAGGATATGCAATGGTGTTACTATAAAATGAATAAATGAAATTAAAACCTGTACACAAGCTTTCTGAATTAAAGTGCCATGGAAGATAGTCGCATACTACTACAGTTAAAGTTTGCTATTACAAACAATTGGTACCGTTTACATAAACACTTAACCTGACTCCGCCAGATGGATTTGCTCCGCATATCCATCTGGAAACCTTCCGTTGGAGTGATTTTGGGAAGGGGCGAAAATACTGGTTAGCTGATTGGCCTATGTTGGTGATAGACGGGCCAAATAAACCAATCAGATCAACGAAGCATATGACGTACTAACAGAGCGACGACGAAGAGGAGCCAATTGATAGATCAAACTCTTGCCGAAACCAGTCGGGAGAAGAGCAAAAGCATCTTTTCTTCTGAGAAAAGCCTCCAGAGCAGTGTTTTGCTCTTCTTTCAGTGAAGAAATACTCTGTAATTCCGATAAAACTTGCTCGATAGCCACGCTAACGCTAGTTTCATCGGCTGAAGCCGCCATGTTCTTTAGACTGAACTGTCGCGCTTCTCGTTGCGTCACACCTCAACCCGCCTCAAAGCCAACGCTGATTGGACGTTCGTTTGGTGAACGGCTCCAAATTTTCTTTAACGGAGAGTCTCCAGACTGATCTGCGAGTGAAACCTTGAAAGCTTGCGAGATCAGGATGGTCTCACGAGGCTAATAAACACTGACAATAGCGAACTTTAACTGTAATATGCAATAATAAGCTGATAGTTTCTGTATATTCTGGCTGTTAATGGCAGCTTGACACAATCTGCTTTCCTCACTCTTTTTGTGTTACTTTACCTTTAGAAGCAACTCAGATTTAATCAAAGTTAGAAGATTAGGGAATTTAAAGAGTTTTAACAAAGCAGATTACCAAGTAAACCAACTGGATTCATCCTCATCAAGTCAACCAGTAGGAGGTGTTTGTTTACACGTGTTTTTAACTTGTGACCTCTGTTATCCTCTCCATTCATCCACTCTGTTCGTACTGCATGAGAAGCATTCAGGTTCATCCGCCATCAGGATTAAGATCCTCTGCCTGTCATGAAATGATATGTTATGATAAAACAAACGTCCTCTGGCTAATTTTTGTTTAACTGAACCTACACTTGAACTTCACATCACCTCCTGTGAACCACTGCTGAACGTTTTCACCCGGATTATTCCTGCCAGCAGTTCCTTCGGGAGGAAAAAAAATAATAATTTTAGATGTTAGATCTGTAGCGTTCTTACAGGAGCCTTCCTGGCGACTCAGTTAAGAGCTAAATCTTTAGAAAGCTTAAAAGCAGGACCCTTGGAGATAAAGACTAAAGCTGTTTATAAGTGTTCCAGAAACCAGTGCGTCTCGCGATGTGCAGCAGTTATCGTGACTCTGACACCACCTCTCTCCCAAAAATTGTAGGCAGGAGGATTCTGATTATGAAGCGAAATAAGCAGTGATCCAACAGTCGACGATCCGGATGCATCGAGCACGTCCCCATGAATTAATGTCGATTTATTTTTTCCTCGGCCTATTTTTTATCCATTTGCTCCTGGGCGTAATTCTCCTCCCCTGCTGCGGTGGCGCCAACCTATTTTGCCCTCCTACCTTCCTGGTTATACTCTTACAGCAGTGTGTTGCAGTGAGCTTGATGCAGCCATTTTTGATTTATGCTCAGTATTTAAGCGGGGTCTGTGCTACATGCTGTGGGTCTAGATACGGCCGAGCGGGCGCAGGAAGGGGCGCAGCTTTAGTCCCAACACGCATGTAAAGCGACATGAGGGCCAAGTAGCGAGATCCAGGTGAAAATACCCTCCCCAGCGCTCTTCAAGACTCGCGCTTCTAGCGGTCAAACTTCCACGAGTTGTTTCCATAATTTCGGTCCATAAAAACAAAACAAGCGGCGACGTTCATAGCCGGTCAGCTACAATTTGGGAGAGAGGAGCAGCCGGCCGCCTGTGGAGGGGGCGGGGCGTCTGGAGCCGGAAGGTATTGTGATTGAACTCATTGCACTGATATCGCGGCAGAATTTTTTGATGCAAAAGCCTTTCAAGAATCTATAACGCAGAGGTTTTATTATTTTTCAGTGAATGAGGTTTAATAGGAATAGGTGGAGTAAAACTTTTCTACTTCTGTTATTTGCTGTTGTTTCTCAAAAAAATGCATAACGATATTACAGCTTTCATTGATTTATTTTAATTTTGAAATATTGTCTAGCCTGTAAGGTGTTTAAAAAATGAACCAACTAATGAGAATCATATCGTGTATGGTGTATTCTTGAGTATCGAAAAATAATCGAATCGTTGGGTCAGGAAATACGAAACTGAATCGAATCGCCATGATGGATGTGATTTACACCCTACACTCATAATTCCTGTTTGGTACACTACCAGCTTGTTTTGTTTGTATGACTTTGAAGTTGGACCCGCTAGAAGAACGAGGGTGCGAGAACGCTGGGACTCTTTTCCACCTGGATCCCCCGCTTTTTCGCTAAATCTCAGTTGTCGCGACAAATCTTTCCCCCACTTCCCTCACCGCCGGGCCGCATCTAGACCCAGAGCTAGTTAGTGATTGTCCCTCTTGGCGCTGTGGGCGGAATAAAACATAATGCTATAATCTCACGCCTTCAATATATTGGGCATACCCAAATATCTATGCACACACTCACGGGTGGGATAACCAGCCCTTTTATTTTGCTTGCATAAATTTTTGCAAAAGCTGCATCTGTATAAAGAAAATAGAGCCTAGATTGTCAGAAGTTCTAGAAGTGCTACGCCCTGTGGGAGCACCTCAAGGAAGGTTGGTAGAGCAGAGGTGATATGCAAGCCACAGGACCTGATCTTCATTGAATTATCATATATATATATATATATATATATATATATATATACTTTTTATTTGCTTTTACAGCACTAGTGGCTCGTTTTTCTGACAGTAGGCTGACAGGAAAGGGGTAAGAGAGAGGGGGGAGATAGCGCGCCAAAGGACCACAGGTCGGATTCGGACCCGGGTCGGCTGCCTCTAGGATTTAGGCCTCGTGATAATGGTCGGTGTAATTGCGCCACCTGCGCCGCCCTTCATGCCGTCATTTACCCAAACTGCGCCCCTGAACTGGAGCGCCATCCCAAACAGGAGCAAAATCAGATGACCAGAAAAGTAAAGAATCAAGGCTTTGCAGTGGCCTAGTCAAAGTTAGGACCTGAACCAGATTAAAATCCTGCAGCAGGACTTTAAAAGAGTGCCTGACTAAAATAAAAACCACCACAGCTTCACCATTTTTGAGTTTTGCAGAAAAAAAAATGACCCAGTATATTTTGCTGGTCTTTATATAAACGGCGTCAGGTTGCAGACGTGGTGAAGGGATCAGGTTTGTCTCAGGCTGTAGAATCAGAGGAGGACGGGTTTCTGACCCGGCGGCAGGCGGATGACGCTGAATGCTCCGTGGTGGTTTGTCTGAATTTGATGCAACTTGTTGCCTTTTTATTGTCGTCCTCTTGTTGTTAAGTCACCACATCCTTGACTGTGAAATTTTATGTTTGTTCTTTGTTTTTGTTTTTTTCTGTTACCTTTTTGCCTTTTCTCTCCTGTCATCCAACCCTGCTAACATCCCATTAAAAACCTTCTTCCTGCATCGTCTGATTCACTGTTAAAAAACCCCAAAACAAATCACCATTTCTGCTGAACCGCTGTTACACAACAACACGCTGCGCTGCTCTTCCTCGCTGTCCAAACCCCCTCTTCCTCCCTCCATAACCCGCTCCCCCCTCCTCCTCCCTGTGTCCCCTCTTCCCCCTGCGCTGCTCTGCTCTGCTCCCCCTCCCTTTTCCTCCCCTTCCTCCCTTCAGTCCTCCCACACCCACTCGCGTGACTATGCCAAGCCCTGGCTTGCACACAGTAAAACTCCAACGCCATCCAAGTGCCACTGCTGCCCAGATCTTGGTCACAACCACAGCGCTCCTGGGCACGAGGTAACGCACTCACCCCCAACCCACCCACCCACTCGCCTCCCCCGTCCCACCCCGACCCGCCCCTCTCAGCGAGCTAATGCACTAACATTCGGGGCGCTCGCACGGCGCCATGTGGAAGGCTTAAAGGCTGCTTTAAGTAAATCCTGTCTGGACGCCTGTTTGCATCAGATAGCAGAAAAATGATTTAAAAAGACTGATTACTGTAAAAATATAGAACCTGCCTGTTAGATTGTAAGAATAACTTTAACGTTTAGTTTTAAATAGCTTAAAAAAAAAAAGGATAAAACAATGTTAAACTTTTTACCTCAGTATTTTTTTATTGGTTAATAAAATATACAATATTTACTATAATAAATATATTAATATTTTTATTTTATTTTTTTAGTTGGCAGCTTATGTGTTTAGTTCTGTTTCGCTTGTTTGCTAAAATGATTTATATAAATATATGAAAACATAAACCAGGATTTAGAACAATAATAAACAAAAAATATGTATTAGAACTGAATTTTTTTTATACTTTATTTAAATAAAGAGAAATAAATGGTCAGCTAAATAGATAATCAGTTTGTAAAATGTGAATTTATTGCATTATTTGTCAACTTAATATTTTTTTTTTATTCTAATTTGTTTATTTTTGTTATGTAAATGTATAGTTTCAAAATAATAAAGAAAAAAATATTCACTTTTTTTTTTCTTTTTAAGACTAAAAACGTTTTATCCTACAGTGAAAATAAAAAAAATAAAAATTAAGAAAACAGCATTTTTGTATCTGATTTCCATTTTTCAACCACCAGATCGGTTGTTACCATAACAACCTGTATGATCTGATAAATAAAAATTCCCCAACTTTAAAATTCCTCCAAGAGATTTCAGTTAATGCTTTAAATAACTTAATAATTTAAGAAATTAATCTCATAAAAATCCTGACATGATACATTTTATAAAGTGCAATTAAAAATGTTTATTTAAAAAAAAACAATAGAAATGAGAAGTGATTTTTTTTTTTAGAGAAGTTTTTTTTTACTAATTTTATCAGATAACAAAATATCTTATTAATCAGATAAAAGCTTTATTCTGTAGTAGTAATTGTCTTGTTTTATGTTGTGAATTAATTAACCCGACCTTTCTCTGTTAGACTGTAGCATTCAGAAGAGTGTAGCTGTGTTTGTGTCTATTTATTTTAGATCTATGTGTCGTTATGTGTTTTTGTGTAAAAACTGATCCAGTTTATCTCTTGGACATGCAGCTGTTCAATAAAACAGCAAAGTCATCTTTGCTGTGCTTTCCTGTGTTCTCCTGCAGGGGGCGCCGTCCGGGTCCAAACTGAAGAGGCCCCCGTTCCACTCGAGCCGAGGCTCGCTGACTGGAGAGAACGGAGGAACGCCGCACAGCAGCAAACGCACAGGTGGGACGAAGCGTCATGACCACGTTGACCCGGTTCTGTTAGAACTGTCAGCTAACCTCACTACACACTCTGTGACAGATCCAAAGCGAGGGGCGGCGACCGCCAGCGGCCCCACCAGCCGAGCCGGCAGCAGAGCGGGCAGCAGGGCCAGCAGTCGCCGCGGCAGCGACGCCTCGGACGCCTCCGAGCTTCAGGACTCTCGTTCCGTCTGCTCAGACACTTCGGACACGCCGCGGCGGCCCGGCAGCGGAGCCAAACCTTCCAAGATCCCGACTATATCAAAGAAGGCCCCCAGCCCAAAGACCCCGGGGTCTACAAAGAAGTAAAACCTGTAGAAACTTTATTCCTGGTGATTCCTCCGTTAAGAAAGGCCGGGCTGCGTCTGCTGGACGTCCATCCAGAGGGCTTGTCTGCATATTCTGCACTAAGACTGATGGTTTTTCAGGGAAAGAAGGAGACGTTGATCTCGATCTCCCTCTCTCTCCTTTCCCAGTCCTAAAGGCCGGTTAAGATGCACAACAGGAGAACGGTTCTGGTCCGGTTCAGGTCCAGGCCAGAATCTATGGGGTCAACGCCAACTTTTCCCCTTTAAGACCCCAGTTTGCCTTCCAGTCTCCTCCACCTCTTAAGACGTTCCCTGAAACACGGACTGACGTGATGCTGCCTTACTTTATGTTACAAACTTTAGTCCCGATCCGACGGGGGGAGGACAGACTTCAACCTGCTTTATACTGACAAACACACATTTCCTGGGAGAGGCGGGGCAGAGAGCGGGGAGCGCTGCCACCACAGCTACACAAACAGAAAAAGAATTGTGGGAGAATTATTTTTACTTGTGGTCCAGATGCCTCAAGGATGCGTCAACAAAGAAAATATGCAACGACTGCCATGTCGCTTCCTCTGGACCGATTGGCGAGAAAACAGTCACCTCAGCAGTGGCGAGCTGAGGAGACGCAGTGAGACACACACACACGGTGGAGCTGGTGCAGCTGAGGGTAAAAACTCACTGAAGCACCACGCAGCGGCCTCCCCCCCCACCCACCGCTGGAACGCTCCCCTCAGCCACATGCGTGCATTTCAGCAAAGGGCGGCGCGTTTCTTTTCTTTTTCCCCCACTCTCACCCAGAATTCACAAGCTAGCAATAGAAAGGACTCTTATGGGGACAACTAACAGCACATTACTGACAATACGCCACACGTGTAACCTTAACATGACGTTAACATGCGTGTTCGCAGAGTTCGACAACCAGCATGCACTAACTCTCCCCAACGCTGCGCACAGAAAAAAAACACTCACATGTACCGTGTGTCTGTTACAGGAAGCAGCAGAGGTCATTTACTTGAGTCACTGTATGCAAAAAAAAGATTAATTTACAAATGTTTTTTCTGATTAATTTACTCAATCCTGATGGACTTTTTGTTGTTTAGCTTGAAATACAGGTTTATTTATTTTCAGTTTTACGTCATATCACCGTCGGCAGTGCGTGGTTTAGTATTATGGTTAAAGAAATTCAGTTTTCTATCATGAAGATGTCCACTTTGCTTTTTTTTGACATGGTTTGTGTGTAAAAAGTGTGTTTCTACTCTGTTGTGAGATTACATTACTCACCAGGGCGCCCTCTAGTGGCAGCCTTGTTAGGTTTTTCTTTATGGCTAACGACTACATTTTCCTGACCAAAGGGGTTTGCCCTTCATGCGTAGAGATGAACCACAGATATGAATGATGAGGGGGGAGGTCGGACTGAGGGGGGAGTCTCTCCTTTCATGTATCTCTTCCTCCCATTATATCTCCTTCAAGACTCAGTTCTTCATTTATAATGTCCCGTCGTGGACGGGGCAGAGCTTATCGAAGTGTTTTTTGTTTATTTTTCTTGTCTTGGGGGTAGAGATGAAGTTTACCAGGCTTAATGAAATTACATCGACCAAGACTTGCTTAAGGTGATTTTTATTTGGCCCACTGCCCTCTGAGAGGGAGAGGGATGAGGGTCTTTGCGGTGGAGACATGATTAGTCCACCTCACCTTGATGCTGCACCTCCCTCCCGTGATGAAGCTCAATGCGGAGGGGAGGGGGTATTGGGACAAGGGGAGTCACTTGTGTAAAAGGTAAAACAAACTAAAATACATAAACTTTTTTCTGTTTTTGTATTAAAAATTATGCTTGCAATAAAACCGTCTTTGGTGTTTTTATTTGATTCTGAAACTCATCAGAGCTGCAGAAGTTGTCTTGGAGAGGTTACGATTTGGAAATTTTGTAATAAAATTATTGCCGATCAGTACAAAGTGCAAATGGATCCAGTTTGAAAACAAATTCAGTCTAAACACCCCCAGAACAGTGAGGGGTTTGGTTTGGACAAACCTTGTACACTTAATCCCCATTGATAGCCTGATAAAAACAGGACTAAATGTGAGATTTAGGCCCCGTCCACACGAAGCCCAAACCCCTGGCCTAAGCAGCACAAATTCTTTCTGCAAACTAAGGCCTCTATTCCACTTAGTGAAGCCGGCGTTTGAGGGTTCTGTAAGCAATGATCTATTTTTTATTAAGCCTACTGAGGTGGGAAGATTTTGAGAGCGCCATGTTTGAGTTCCATCTTTAAAGCTCTAACTTCACGTATTCTTCTTTTACACGCATGTCGCGCGTATTAGGCCGCCTCTAAACGCGCATAATGCCACAGTATCACAGCAACTTAACGCTGCACTGTGTTGAGATGGTTGCTATATCCATGCTACTCACACCCCGCTGTGGGGCTTACAACAGAATCTTTCTTCTTCTGGAATATCTCCAGGAAGAACAGAGCAAATATCAAATCACCATACATAGTTCAGCACCTGAATTCTGAGCTGAACCATGAAATGGACCAAGAGGTTCCCATTTTGATTTATTATAAATATCACTCAATGCATGCCCAACACTTCCTATTACCCTGTTTTCGCCCTATTTTTGCTTTGGCACCTTACACAAACCACCTTCCTAGGCTCGGAGGCTGCTTATTTTGCAGCTGTTTTCATGCAGCTTGGTGTGGTCAAAATCACATTTTATTTTTACGTCTCCGTCGCTTTGCACAAAGCGATTCTGGTGGCCAAATATTAGGGTTTCGGTGTTCGTTTTGACTTAGGGTGGACGGGGCCTCAGTGAAGCGAGCAGGAGACTTCAGAAGATTGTTGATGAGAACAACCCGTTGTCTTTCAAAGCCATGTCTGTGCCTACCTATTGGCCAACGCATCTGACCAATGGCCTAACTGACTGTGACATGGCTCTAAGCGTGGCAGAAAGCTTGTCGGTAAAACCGCAAATATATGTCCTCCTCCGCCCTTGAAAATGATTGAGCCGTGAGGCCTCCTTACCTCCTCACATTTCCCAGCGTGAAAACCGGCGTCTAAAAATCCTTCCAAAGCTAGAGTCCAAACGCGGCGAACTGTTTAATAGTTGTTGCCATCTTCATGTTGCGCTTTCTCCAGCGTCGCCGCTTTAATAGTCCACGCAACCTCCAGGCCCGTCCGCTTTGCAAAATATCCAGAAATTCAAAACACATCTCTGCGTTTGTGATTGGCCCGCCAGTTCTAGAGCCTGGGGCATTGAGCAAGGCTATACCACTCGCAGAAATGATTTTGGCCACTGGCGGGTGGGGCTAGTTTGATAGGCTACCCCATTAACGCTACCCTTTTGAAACCGTGCCGAAATCGGTCCAAGCATGGTAACCAAGATAATTGTTTAGTGTAAATGGCACGCACAAATGAACTACACTGCGCCAGACACTACCAAACCGCGCTAACATGGCACTAGTTCATCAGTAGGGATAGGCAGGGTTTAGTTCTGCCTCTGTAAGCATTAAACTTCAGACATTCATATAAATACTAGCTTCCCTACTGTGCCACATGATTTCCAGTGATGATTCTGCTTAGCAGCGTGGATGAACCTCAATATCTGTCGTCGTTTCCTGCGTCTTATAAAGCCCGATTAGACTAACGCTTGTTGTATCCACTTCCCAAAAGCCGACTCTGTCAAGGAATATTCATCAAAGGCTGCCTTCTTCGACTCTGACTCAAGTGCAAACAATGAAATATCACAATAACAAAGGTAAACAATTCCTGAATGTTTACAGGCCACCATGATGTTGGTTTGATTGCTTTCAAGTCAATAAGTCGATGCAATCAACTGGTTTACCTGAGATAGAAAACTTTAAATCAATCTGACTGGATGATCTTGGTGAACTGTAAAGTGCCTTGAGATGACGTGGTTGTGAATTGGCATTATATAAATAAACTGAATTGGTGAATTGAATTCTACCTCTAGAGAGCAGTAGTAGTACCGTAGATAGCCATGAGTAGGAGAGGAGCACAGCTACTAGATGTATGTGGTGCAAATGGTCATAAGGAAACAAGCTCGGCACGCATCGGTTTTCGTAGAAAGTTGGTATAAATGGGGCTATGGATTGAAGGACAACAGAGAATCTTAGTGATGTTATCAGACAGTTGCTGAGGCAAGTTGCTAAACCAATCGGCATTTGGCTCCCTCCCTTGGGAAGAGGGTTGTGTGTCCGGGGAACCATCACTGCATACACAGCATTTTCACCAGCACTTGATGAAAAAGGGGTCACATTGTGGGATTGAGGCTGGGTGGACATGATGCAATATTTTAAATGGATCTGCAGCTGCTGAATACATCCTGGCTCCAATAAACCCAAATCACGGGGTTAAAACTAACAGACATGCAAATTAATTAATTCAGCCTCCCAACAAAATAAAGAAATTAGATTAAATACAATCCACTGGACTCTGTTTTTTAGTTTGAAGACGTTCCGCTTCCACTCCAGGGTGCTTTTTCAATTCAAAATGTCAGAAATAAGCTTCCATCTGGGCTTTATAGAGTAGCCCAACAAAGCCTTGTTTTTACTTTACTTAAAAACATACAAATTGAAGCAGATGAACTTGGGTCCACCCCCTTGGAATGGGGGTCGTTTGGCTTCTTTTGCTAGCCTGCACATCTAAGTGCCTGAAAGGGGGTTCGGGGTAAAGGGGGAATTGTTGGTTGGCCCTGAATAGGTGAGGTCCTCCACTCTGGTCCTCCCAAAGAAGGACATTCTTTTAGGACCAGAATGTTTCTATTTTGGACAAAAGAAAATAGGTGGTTTGAGAGGAAGGGAAGGAAGCCAACTATGTAAAGAAAAAAAACAACCTTAAACAGAGGGTGGACTCAGATTTCAGCTTTCAAAAAACCTACAATTCAGCAATTGAGTTAATCCTCTACAAGAGAACTTGAGGAGGACCTGGGGCTTTGCAGGCTAACAACAAAAAGCATTTCCAAAGGCAGGCAGCATTCCCCCAACGTTAAAGGACAAGATATCTGTTTGTTTCAATTTGCATGTTTTTCAACAGCAAAAACAAGGCTTTGCCAAACTACCTATAGGCGCGCAAACCTCGAACTCAAGCTTAGCTATTCCCGCTGACATTTAGAGATGAAAAAGCTTCCTAGATAGGGAAATTAAATGTCTTTAAACTTTGAAACAAAATCCAGTGGATTGTTTTTGACTTTCTTTTTTGGAATAACTACCGACCTGGATGACTGAAAATCTCTCGCCAGTCTTTTAATTCAGATGGTTGGAGCAGGAATGTCTTCAAATGTGGCAGGATAATAGAGGGGACTGAATATTTTAGCTCTGCAGCCTGATGCAGACAAATTCCTAATACTGGTTCAAATATCAGATCACCATGACACCAGTATGCTCTTCATGACAGAAAACGATGGACCCATAAAACCCCCCAATTTGACCAATTTCAGACTCCAAGAACCAAATTCTCCTTCCTCTGGCTGTGGTGACATTTCTTACAGCCTTTTTATATTAATTTCCTGATTTATTTTTATAGCTAAATTGATAAATGTTATTCTCCTTATTATTTAGATTGGAAAAGTAAAAAGAAAGATTTATTTATTTATTTTTTTTTTAACTTTATTTAACCACTGTACATAACATCAGGTACCAGTACAGAACTGCATAAACAGCATTCACAGAAAGTGTATAAAGCATATCTTAATATAGAAGAACACCAAAGATAAAAGGAGAGGTAACAATGATAAAAATATGCAAATAATAATAAAGGGGCAACATTATATTATTCAATGGGATTTACAATAGGGTTTACATTAGAAAAAAAAAGTACTAGCGGGGTTTGTACTCTAGAAAAGCCTCTGGTGTTCTGTTTTCCAGCCTCTGGTGTTCTGCATAAATTTACGACAGTTTGCCCATCTAAACAGTTTACTGATAATACAATTCTTACATTTAAATATATTTGAATTAATTTAAATTTCTGTTAACATAAGTAAAAACTATTTCAAATTTTTGGGACACCCCTCCGATATGTAAAAATGGTGCATTCCACTATTTGCGCGGGAAAACTGAAGCACCTGGCGGTCACGTGAGGTTATGTTTGATTACTACAAGCGGCGAAACTACGACGTTCAGGTTTGTTGTTAAAATAAAATCATGTTTTGAGTTAATAAATTCCACTTAAAACTCACACGAAAGCTTAAAAACGTAATAAGACAGTGTTTGGGAGCAAATGATTGATGTCAAACATTGTAGACAGCCGAGAGCCGCCATCTTGTAGCCTATGGAAATTAGCCACTTCCAATAGATAATGTCAAAAGCAAACATTTTTCATGTGATAGAAGTCAATTTTTTGTCTGCATTTATGTCTTAGCTTTACTAATTTATCCAAAAAATATTTCTTTGAATGTTTATGTATTAAAACATGATATAATGTTCATTTTCTATCAGTTTGAACATATTCTCTGAAAAGTAACAAGAAAGTATAATTTTACCAAAGTATAGGTTTTATCTAAGCAATAATCTGCAATCTGTTTGGTTTCCTAATCCTGAATCAGGTTTACTTTAAATTTAACTATTTGTTTGCATTTTTAAATATAAACTGTTCTTGTTTCAGTGACTTCTACCTAACTTTAACTTTTGTACATTTTTATAGTTTTAAAAAGCCAGAAGCCAATGAAAACCTCAGCTCTTCCTGCCTGTCCTGCTCTCTGCAGTTTAATGCAGGTATTTGCATGCATACTTAATTTATTTTGACTTTTGGAACTGATTTTTAAATTTTATTTCAGTTTAGTATATGGGAAAAAGTCAGAATTCTGAGAAAAAAGTCAGAATTCTGAAAAAAGTCAAATTCTGACTTTTTCTCAGAAGTCCTATTTTTCCCCATACTAAACTGAAATAAAATTAAAAAATCAGTTAACTTTTTTTTTTCCCACCGGCCCTAATCCTCTTCTGTACTATAAGGTTGATGTTTATCATTAAAGTGTTTAGAGACTGAAGAGAGATTTTGTCATTTTGTTTACAAAAGTGTAAAACAAAAAGAAATTTAGTATGGAAACGGCTCACTGGATAATTTCATCTTTTTAAAAAATGCAGCCTTGACAAATGTTTAAGTTTAGCTATTTAAAAATGTAAATTTATGAGTGAAAAGGAAGCCGAGTTAATTTGTTTTTCCCTTTTCCTGTGTGTCTGTCTGACAGCAGAGCCCAGACACGCAGCCAGTCGCCGGACATTTCTCTGTAATTGAGGCGTTCAGAGAGCAGAAGATAACGACTGGATCGTCACTTCTCTGCTCAGAGAGCAGTTGGTTTGAAACTTTGTCTCTCCGTCCATTTTCTGCTTTAAATTCTCCACCAGACTGCGGTTTAAGAGTTGAAACTCTGTCATGTTTATGTGATGGTCTGAGTCCTTCCTCTGCAGCTGTGTGTACATTCAGGCCTCTGGTTTGCTGTCCGCTCTCCATCCATCTTCACCCCTCCTCAGCCTTGGTGGCAGTCCTCCACTGCCTCCTCCCTCTTTTTAAACTTCTGTTGGGTTATTCTGGTTTCAGGGGCAGACATTCCCTCTTTTTTTTTTTTTTTTTATCTAATCCTCTCTGTGCTCCACTTCTTCTCCCGGCCTTCACCTCTCCTGATAAATCCTCAGGGAGCTGGCAGCGGCTCAAAGTACGGCGGGTAGAACATTAATTCCTGGCATTTCGAGCACTTGCCTTTGGCCTCGGACAAAAAAGAACGACGACCACTTTGGTTTGGTCAGTGTTATTCGTTCCGCTCAAAGAGACCGCAAGAACCGAGGCCGCTTTGAAGAGAAGAGAGCACAAACATGAGCGGGCGCAGGGCTGAACCTCTGCTCTATTTTAATCATTTCTTCCCTCAGAGTCCTTCGGGTTTGGACCTCGAGCACGAATGTTTGCCTTAGACCTGCTGCAGGAAAACTTGTCTGGACTGATAGATGATTCAGGAACCATTTAAAAAAGTCCGTTAGCAAACAGCTGGTCAACAGAAATAAAAAGGCTCACAGTAAATCGACCAACACCAGGCTGCCAGAGCAGAAATGAAAGGAAGCAGCCAAGTGCAGATGAAGAGATAGATGGGTGGCGGCAGGCAGGGGACAGATGAGGTCTCCTGAAGAGACAGCTGGGAGGGGTGATGATGAAGAGGGAGAGAAGTTTAAAGAGTTGAAAGAGGAGGAGGAGGAGGAGAGGTTAGGAAGGAAACTCCCTCCTGCTTGTGACCAGCTGCTCAGGATTCACTCAGCGTCCACAGAGCAGCAGGAAGACTGGAGAGACCCAGAACCTTAAAGCTGAGTGGACCGGGCCCTGGATCCAAACTCTGGAGGTTTCTTCATCTCTCGCTGCAGGTTTGAGCTCCTTTATCAAACCTAATGACAAAGCTCCCAAATTCCTCTCCAGCACCCACTCATCACTGAAATTACTCTCCATCCTTCACGTTTGCAGCTTCAAAGCCTCCAGCAATCTTCTAAAGGGGCATTTTTTTGTCTATATCCAAAACACGGCTGGAGGAGCTTGTAATTATGCTGACTCTCATCAGCTCTGCTGCTGCGTGACAGAGCTGAGGGAGAGCTGGGTTTTCCTTCTGATTTCAGATTAGAGAAGGTGGAAGAGCTGAGGTAAACACAGGCAGCGCTCATCTAAACACTTGGTCTGTATTTGTCTGCGGTGGCTGAGCTGCAGCGGGCGTATCGAACGCTGAGAGCAGAAGAACCAGGCTCATGGCCTTGGAGATGTCCCCGACGATGACCCGGTGTCTGCAGAGCAGATCCAGGTCCACACTGCTGCTGATGCTGCTGCTGCTCCTGCTCACCGTCTCGCTGTGGACCCAGCAGGCCGAGGCTGTGGTCCATTCCAGCTTCCGACGGCTCAGCGGGCGCGAGAAGAAAGAGATGCAGAAGGAGATCCTGAACCTCCTGGGCCTGCCAGGCCGACCCAGACCCCATCCGCCGCTGAGGCCGCCCTCCTCCGCGCCGCTCTTCATGCTGGACCTGTACCACGCCATGTCGGCCGACGATGAGGAGGAGATGGTAAACGGAGCGGGCCTGGGGAGGTACGGAGCTGCTACACAGGTGAACTACGCAGCGCTGCCCATCCTCAGCACGCACACCCCGCCGCTCGGGACGGTGGTCAGCGAGGCCGACACGGTGATGAGCTTCGTCAACCTGGGTGAGTAACGGGGGGGTTAACAGAGCAGAGGTCTGAGAAGCTGGGAGACACTTTTTATTCATGTTGGTTGGAAATGTTACCATTAACAAAATAGTTTAGTGCAAATCTAAAAGTCAGGATCTGATTTGATTAAACCTTTTTAATAACCTCTAGGAATGATTTCTAAAACTCTTTGAAGGTCTTAAATCCAACTTTATTCTAAATGATCTCACACTGCTTGAGAAACTCATGTTTGTTTGTTTTTAAACCCATTTTCTTCATTTTATGACCACAAACGTCTCTTTAACAGCTGATTCATAGCTGATTGGGAGACGATCCAGAGACGCTTCTGTTGTATTTATTTTTCCCCATGCTGTTTGTTTCAAATCATTTTCATCTGCCAAAGTTTAACAGATGTAAGATGTTTGGCTCCAGCCAACCGATAAAATATCGGTTGGCGATGCCGCACTGTGTGTTTATAGAGAATTCACTGAAGAACCTTCTGTTTATGAGAACCTCTTAAAGGCTGCAACAAAACTTTTCTTTAATAATGATTAATCTGTAGAATTGTTTCAATTAATAATTGAACGATACAGTTGCCTTAAAGAAGATTTAAACAGGCTGAACGTTCAATGAGCCCTATAACATTGTCTTTAAAGCTTGGATGGATGATATATTTGATATCCTTAAGCTCAGATTCCTGAGGAAATTTATTTGTTGGGAAGTTATTCTGAAATACACCTGAAACATTTAGTCATTAATCCAGAAACTTGGTTGATCATGAAAAGTAACCCCTGCACAATGTCTGCAGCTTTGATAAAAGTTGATGAAGATTGATTTAATTGCTGTTTGTCCGAGTTTGAAGGCGTTTTGCTTCCTAGCATTGCGGGCTAACAAAGAAACCGGACGACCTAGCCTGATTAACCAGACTAAATGTGAGATTAAATGTGTTATTTAGTCTGGCCCCGATAATTAAGACATCGGAAGATTGTTGATGAGAACAACCCGTTGTCTTTCAAACCAGGTCTGTGCCTATTGGCCAACGCTCTGACCAATTAGCGCAACTGACTGACGTAGTAAGCGCGACAGGAAGTTGGTGGGGGGGTGTAAAACAGCGAATACGTCCTTCTTAAAAATGAAAGCGCGTAGAGCCTCTTCCTGCTCACGTTTCAACGTAAACTCCAAGTCTAATCCTTCAAAGCTGAGTCAAACCACAACTGTTCAATAGTTGTTTCCATCTTCCTTGTTGTGCTTTCTCCAGCATCGTGCAGTTTTGTCCTCATGCCCTCAAACCCCGCCCACTTTGCATCCAGAAATTCAAAACGTATCTCTGCGTTGTAATTGGCCCGCTAGTTCGAGAGCCTGGGGCATTGATGGAGGCTAGACCCACTCGCAGGATATATTATAACTTTGTCGGATATATTATATCAGATCAGATATAACTGCTTCCAGTTGATCGATCGTAATGTCGTGTGTTTGAAAGAGAAGCTTGAGGTGGAGAAAAAGCTAGAGAATGGTGAAATGCAAATTTCAACAAAGGTGGCTGGAAAGCGAGCAATTTGGGACATGGCTGCAGCCTGTTGATGGTAATGATGACCAAGGATTTTGCTGCGTTTTATTTATATATACTTATATATATACTATACGTATATATATGTTATATATATATATATATATATATATATATAGAGAAAGAACAGAAATTTGGTTTAGATTTTGTGAAAACCACCTTTTTTTTTTCTTTCTTACATATGTTCCTACTTATATTTTTATATTAATTAACAGACAAAAACTATTTTTAAACATTTGCAAAACAGCATTAAGCTTGGTGTCGCATTAGGAGCCTTAATGGATGCAAACAAACCTTGAGCTCAGTTTTATCTTCATCAGAAAATCAGTTTTGTTGTAAATACTCTATTAACTTTATTAAACCTATTATCAAATTTAAAAAGCGACTATGTACGTGTGTATGGTATAGCATTTTAATTTTTCTTCTCTTTGGCACCCATCTTTCTCCTTTCCCTTATTTTACTAATAAGTAGAAAAATAACTTTAACCACTGTTTGGGAGTCCTTCCAGGCCTCCCCATGTCTGCTCCGACTGTTCTTTAAAGATATTACTCACCGTCTGCTGTTGGCAGGGTGAACACAACTGTACCTGTCAAAATAAAACGCTGACTTTAGGTCTTAAGGTCAATATGTGAAAGTAAGCAGGTGTATTTATTTAAAAGCATGGCTCTGCAATAGTTACTCGGTGAATCTGGTTCGTTATGCTGCAATATTCCAGGAGAAAAAGAGCCCTGCTGTAAAAACTGGAAAAGCTGATTGGACTCAAACAAGCAGAACTCAAACCTCAGAAGCTCAGTTTCATATGTGGTTCTCACAAGATTTTGATTTATATAAACGTAAACATTCAACTGAAGGTTTAAATCTCAAACTTCAAACTGAGCCTCTGTGGTGCTGAGAGACATGGTGGTTGTTTTGGTCCTTATTGAGAAGAGCCTGATGCTCCAGTGTTTGCAGATCTGGACTCCTGGTTGCAGTTTTACGCTAACATGTGGCTACGTAAACCCAGCCTGTTGCATCATGGTCCTTCAGACATAACAGGTTAGATTAATCTTCACCTCCAACGTTTCAAACTGAAGCTGATGAAGAACCTTTTAGCCTGCAGGCAGGCCGTCGGGTCGATGCCTATCTCTGCTAAAGCCTGGAACCTAAACATCCTCCCCTTCCAGCAGCTTCCTTCCTCCTGCTCCTACGGGACTCTGCACGGCCATCAGTGCCCACTTTATCGTGGGAATAAGTTGTCTCTGCTCCAAGCTTCTAATGAGCTCTCATCATGTTAAGGGTTTCCCTTTGCAAAGAGGAAAAATGCTCCCTGAAATTAATCATTCAGCACAGAAAAACCTCCATCCCAGAGCCTCTGTAAACAAACGACTCAGGAGACTCTGTGCTGAAAGTATTTCTCTGCAGAAAATGTTCTCTAAGGTGGAAACGGTTGAAGCGAAAAGAAGACGGTTAAACGAAGCAGGCGGTGGAGTGTGCGTCTCTGTATATGTCATGGGAAGAACCAGCTGGATGGAATTAAAGGCCCCACTGACACACAACGGTCCGAATCGAGATGAAAATGCTTGTGTGGAGGAGCGTCTCTAAAAATACCGGGCAGGCCTGTAATTAGTGGTGTGTGTGCAGAGCAGCTGCTGCGGTCCACAGCAATAAGTGTCTCTAATTACTGTGCAGAGCTGCTGCGCTGCCTGATACAGTACACAACCGTCCTATCAAGGGGTGTCCTCTCCCCCTTTTATCTTCTTTTAATCCGGATCA
>JAGKQL010000026.1:3252175-3297429 GCA_018398635.1 Cyprinodon brontotheroides
TCCTATCAGGGTGTCCTCTCCCCTTTATCTTCTTTTAATCGGATCAAATTTCTGATCATGTCTGACTTGAAGCGTTTTTCCCTCCATTGGTGGATATTTTTGCACTCGCTTTTGTTAGTTTAATTTTAATCAATTGGATTTCAATTGGCTGTTACGATCGATGTAATTCGATTCAATACAGATTTTTGAAATATACGTGTGACTCCAGGAGTTTTAAGAGCAGCCTGGGATGCCAAGTTGAGCACATGGGCAAAGCAGCCAACATGTAATAGCTCAGTGATATTTACAACAGCAGCTTAGCATGTTGGCAGCATTATCTGTAACAACAGCCGCTACTTTTCGGTTATGCCCCATTTGTTTATTGCCTCCATCAACATGTTAAGCTATGTTGCTCCCAGGTGACTTCATTGAAGCGGCCTGGTCTGAAGCACATTTGAAACTTAATTCCACTCATTTGATATGAAATAAGAAGTGATGGTTATGTAGGGGTCAGCCGGCGACTCTTTCAGCAGCCTTTAGCACGACTCCAACACAGCAGTCTTCACTTCTGTGTACAGTGCCGACAAGCGCCCCCAACGGTCAGGAGGTGAATCGATTCTGAGGGGCTCCGCATCAATTATGAATTTTCGTGTAATAATTCCGCGATGCATCGGTTCTTCAATTATTTTACTCACCCCTACAGAGTTGTATTTTTTTGACATGACATCAGGCTAGTGCACAGCTGTGAGATAATTGTTTGAGTTTATGTTGATATGCACCACACAATGTCTCCAAGAACCGCACTTCCATCTTTGAGTTCTTTTATTATAATATTGCTTATCTTAGTTGTGAGTGTCGAAAAAAGTCTCTGTTATCAAGTCGAATTTGTCTTTAAGATCCTCTTTTTCCCGTTACTAATTAAATAGCAAAAGGCTGTAAGCCCTCTATTGATCAATATTTAAATGTTGGGTCTTGCCTTCCTGGCCTGAGGTCTTTGTCATCGGCTACCCATCTATAATATTTGTCTTTCTTTCTTCAGCTTTTAATTGTCTTGCTACATTATACCAAATTTCCATTGTGAATTGTAGGGCTGCAACTAGCGATTATTTTTAAAATGGATGAATCGGCGATTATTTTTTCGGTTAATCGATGAATGGGACAAAAAATATTTCTTATATTAACCTCTTTTATTCCAAAATAAACCTTTTTAGACAGGAACAACAAAACGCATAAGTACAGGTTGCTCATTAACTGTACTGGTGCAATATGAAAAATAAATGTTTTAAAACTTCGCCAAACTTACCTGAGTAATAAATGTAGCTGTACATCCACAAAATATAGGGTAATTTGTTTCATAAAAGCGCCAAAAAAGGCATTTTTTGTTTTTAAAAAGCCCCTAAGGGGTTCAAAACAATAGGCCCCCATTTCAACAAAAATGAGGTTTTTTTAGACTAGAAAAGTTTACTTGCCTTTTAAGACAGGAAAATATAGCAGTTTAAAGTTGCTACTTGAAAATACTGAACCATAGAGATAAAAATAGCCCTGTGATTCAAATTATAAAAATTGTATTTGGAATAAAATAGAAGAACTAGGGGTGCTAAAACTTTACATCACTCAAAGACAGATATTTACATGGGAATGTGGCCAGATAGTAGTGACATATTACTGATCTTTGGAGGATGTGTTACTTCCATAATTGCAGGATCTTCTTTACTTTATATTTGCCAGAAGATTTAAACTTTTAAAGCCTTGCCCTCAAAGGAATTTGCAAGGATTAATTTATTTATAAAGAAAATATAAGCGCTGCTTAAGCTAATTCAAAATGAGAGTAAAAGTAAAATAGAAGCGGCAACCTTATCACTGTCATAGTAACCTACTAACACGATGTAAGGAAAGCATCAGACGAGCTACCCCTGAGAAACTAACTACGCACGTTTCCGACACTTTAAAACCAAACAAACATTTGGTGGTTCCGTGCCATGTTAATTTGTTTTTACAAAAGTTGCATCGTTACGACTTTTTAAACTTTTACAAAGCGCCAGGCTATTTAATTATTGTGATCATTTGCGCCTTCGGGTTAACTCGCATGCGCGACTTCATTTGCATTCCTGGACGCTTGAGTGGTAAACGCCCTGCGGCTCTGACTGCAGCGCTGAGACTCCTGCGGGAGCGGGAGAACGGGGTTGGGATGGGGAGCAGGCTCCCACTGGCGCTGATGGCGATTATCGCCGCGACAACAACTAATTGATGATGAAATTGGTTGCCAACACTTTTAAAAGTCGCATTGGCTGCAGTGTGAAAGTAGCCAGAGGTTCAGGTAACGGAGAGCCGATCCATGGATTTATTATGAGTGAAAAATTCTCATGTCATCTTTAAATGTTTAGTTTAGTCAAAATGATCTGAAAGCAACAGAGATATTTGTTGTCTTTATGAAACTTTATCCTGTTTTATCAGCTGATTTAACAGAATATTGTCTCTACTCTAAAGCAGCAGCAGCAGTTTGAGATTGTTTTGAGTCATGAGGCCCCTTCCAGTCCTGTTAACGTTGCCACACTTTCCACCATTGATTAATTACCTTCTCTGCTTCCTGTAGATTCAGTCTTTTAAAAACTAGAGTTCACTTGCTCTGCTGATCGCAAACATTTCGCAAACATTTCTGCAAACTTCTTTTTACTGAAAACTGCCGTGACTGATTCTGATTTTATCTGTTTTTGTTCAGATTTAATCTTTTATTTTAAAGCTCTGTGGTTCTCTGCTGTTTTAACCCCCAGAACCCTTTGTTTCTCTCTCTGCACAGTGGAGCAGGAGCGAAACCTCCTGCAGGTTCGTCCTTACTGGAAGGAGTTTCGCTTCGACCTCACCCCCCTCCCTAAGGGAGAGACGGTGACGGCTGCAGAGTTTCGGATCTACAAGACGCTGACTGTCAGCCAGAGGGCCAATCGAACTTTGCACATCTCTGTTTATGAGATCAAAAGGGAAAACAGGAACAGGTTAGTCCTCCGACTCTCAACCAGACCGAGCTTCATGTCTCCTCAGGCTCTGGAGGTTTCTTTGTATTTTGGTTAAATTGATGCTTTTAAAACAAAAAAAACTGGATTGTTTTTCATCTAAATTAAATCCATTCTTTTCTACAGTTAAGTTTTCATCATTTTTAAATACAAATTACCGAACATATGCAGTTTATTCCTGCTGATGTTTTATTGAAACTAGCACCACCGTGAGGAGAATAGTGGTCATTGCAACATTTATTCCCTGATTGAATAATTAACCTAATTAAAAGCTTTGGTTTTGGATTATGTAAAAGTCAATGAGTTTAGATTTTAAAAAGATTTAATAATATATATATATGTGTTATTTTTATTATTATTTATGAATCTTCTGCTGCTGCAAAGGTTAAAGATTTTCACATTTCTCTGTTTGATAAACTTGTATTTTAAACAAAAACATTTTATTAAGATCTTTAATCTTCATATAAAACTAGATAAGAATGTGAATGTGGTTGCTTTAAAGTTTCTAACTTTATGAAATAAAAAAAGATGCACTGGAATATTTTATATGGAGAGCTTTTTCCTACAAAGAGAAACTATTATAATCCATTAAATCAATAAAATGTACAGATGAAATAAAACAAAATCCACAGTATTATAAAAGGCAAGGCAAGGCAAATTTATTTATAGCACAATTCAGTACAAAAGACAATGCAAAGTGCTTTTTAGATGGCTTTAAATATGAAGATAAAATAGAATTAAAGCAAGTAAAAAAATGCAGAAACAAAAAGAATATTAAAACAGTTGGACTAAAGAAAATATAATTTATTGAACTGTTTAACTAGAATATTTAGGGAAATCCTAAACAAAAGTGTTTTTAGTCTTGATTTTAAAAACTCAGGCTTCCGCACTTTTACAGTTTTCTGGAAGTTTGTTCCAGATAAGTGGAGCCGTGAACTAAATGCTACTCTCCATGTATAGGATTTTTGTTTGTCGCTTATTGATTTTACTTTACTTTTGTATTATTTTTATAAAGCTTAAAGATTAGCTACAAGACATACAGTTTTTATATGGTTAAATTTAATCACTTATTGATTTAAGATGTATTTATTATTGAATTAACATTTCCAGCTAATTTTATAACTTTTTTGTTCTTGGATTCGAATCAGAGCGTGAAGTTTTCTCTGTTGTTTAGAAATTCACTCAAGGTTCAGATTCGTACCTCGTTGCTGAGGACAAGCAAATGTTCACTGAGTTTGGTTTTAGCAGCAGCTGTTTAGCCACAGCTGAATAATCAAAGTTTGTAGAAAAAACAAACGACCATAATAAAACTTTAAACACTGCAAAAGAGCCCTTCATCAAACCAACTTCTAACCAAACACTACCAGGATTTAGCATAATGGCTAATTAACTAATTGCTCTGATAGTGAGCAGAATGACTGGTCAGACTGCAGTTAGCTGAAGGTCTAGATGCCTTTTCACTGGTGCTGTTTTATGGTGGCAGAGTCACTGCTTAAAGGGGAACACTGTTTTTTTTTTTTTTACATTGGGTCCTTGATTTTATGTTATTACATCATGTTCTACTCACCCATATTAGTTTTGTGTCATATGGAGCCGTTCCGAAGATATTCTGTTAGGTTATATCCAAGTAACGTCTTCCTATGGGCAACGACTTGAAGCACAAACTAAACTGTTCATAATTTATTCTTTATGGTACAGCCAGCATTCAGGAACGTATATAGGCCAATCACTGTCCCCCAGACATCCGTGGTTATGCTTTTTATATTTATGTATTTTTTTAAAACAAAGCGGGGCGTGTATGACTTCATCCTGTCCGCTGGGAACTGCTTTGGAACAGTTTTCACCTCACATGCCTGGAAGATCATCTAGTGCTGCTACCTCCAGATGATCTAGCTCTCTAAATGGGAATTGAACGAGATTCCAGATGAGCTAGAATGAATAGGCAGGGGTAGAGCTGAGTCCGCCTGTGGCCCGGGCTGCCTGTCACGACTCCAGTCATTTTCTTGAATGGCGTCATACACGTAAACTTTGTTTTGAAAAAATATATAAATATCTTGGTACTGCCCACTTTCACTGTAAAAATGACCATAACAATGTAATTAGTACATGTATCAGAGGTTTCCACTAAGGTCTAATTTTACTCTACAGCAATAACAAAAACTAAATGCAACCAAAAATAACCATTAATCATCACTGAATAATGTGCGAGAGAATGTACTATTCTTATTTATTAGTTGTTTTGTATCAAGTTATTTGTTATTTATTATTGTGTGTAAATGGTGGGACAGGGATTTTTGTTTTTAAACATATGTACTGATTGATTAGCCCTCGTGAGACCATCCTGATCTTGCGAGCTTTCAAGGTTTCACTCGCTAATCAGTCTGGCTACTTTTCCGTTAAAAGAAAATTTGGAGCCGTTCACCAAAGCGAGCGAACAATCAAAGCGTTAGCTTTGAAGCGGGTTGAGTGTGACACAATGAAGCCTTGACAGTTCAGTCTAAAAGAGGCTGTAAGCGGCTTTAGCCGTGAAACTTAGCGATGCTTGTGGCTATCGAAAACAAGTTTTATCGGAATTACAGGTATTCTATCACCAACATAGGCCAATCAGCTAACAATATTTCACCTTCCCAAAAATTACTTCTTGGAAGGTTTCCAGATGGATGTCGCGAACAAATCCATCGCTTGAAATCAGGATACTCATTGATGGCATATTTACATTTTTTCCATGGATCAACCAAAGTTCTATGGGATGTTTTAGAACGTGTCAAATTTCTCCATAACCCGACTGCTGGGCTCTTGGTCCTCTGATTTATCCTGAGATTAAATCCCAAAGCTGGACTAACTGGGTCTCTTCTACAGTTAAACTATTTTATTTAGGGTCTTCAGGGTTAAAGGGTTTTCAACAGGTCACCCGTTTAAGAATATTGGGAAAATTGATGAACCTCAATTATTCCTTTCCTAATTTTATGTTGGTTTGTCCCAAAGAAATCTCAGTAAATTTGTCAAAGTCTGTAGCTCAGATTGAATTGTTAAAACCTCTTCTAATACATAGGGAACCTTAAGGTCCAAGGTTCCAACGTTTGTTATTTTAAAGGTGCAAATAGTAAAGTGGACAAATGATAAATCAATGAGTTGCTTTGGCCAAACAAAATTTAAGTTTTATACACTGTGTGTAAAAATGAAAGTAAAGTTAATCTAAGTCTAATGATGTTTCCTGGTTCTGTTCCTGCAGAGAGCCGGAGCTGGTGCTGCTGGACATGCAGTCGGTTCCTGCGGGACAGGAGGGTTGGCTGGCGTTCGATGTCACCTCTGCCTCCAACCACTGGCTGCTTCAGCCTCGCAGCAACCTGGGCATCCGTCTCTACGTAGAAACGGAGGACGGTGAGAGCGCCGCTGGGCCGCCACAGCTCAGACTATTAGGTTTATTTTGTCCTTACAAGCGTCTCTCCCCCCCCTAAGATCGCTCCCTGTCTGCGAGCTGGATCGGGTTGGTGGGTCGCAGAGGCCACCGCTCAAGCAGCCCTTTTGGTGACCTTCTTCAGGGAGGCCAGATCCATTAATCGACGCCCTTGAGCGATCGAGCCGTGGCAATAACATCCATGGGGAGGAAATACTACAACATGCAGAAACACCTGCGCACACAACATGGCGTACATTTTAACGAATGCCGTGCTTTTGAGTTTCGCGGTGACCATCCTGACCCCTCAGCCAGCTTTCAAGGTTCACTCGCAGATCAGTCTGGAGACTCTCTCCGTTGAAGAAATTTGGAGCCGTTCACCAAGCGAGCGTCCAATCAGCGTTGGCTTTGGCGGGTTGAGGTGTGGCCTTAGCGAAAGCAGCGACAGTTCAGTCCTAAGAACATGGCAGGCTTCAGCGCCGATGAAACTAAGCGTTAAGCGTGGCTGCTCGAGCAAGTTTTATGCTCGAATTACAGAGTATTTGTTCACTGAAAGAAGAGCAAAAACACTGCTCTGGAGGCTTTTCTCAGAGGAAAAGATGTTTTTTGCTCTTCTCCGACTGGTTTCACCAAGAGTTTGATCTATCAATTGGCTCCCTTCGTTCTCCGCAAGCTCTGTTACCGTCATATGCCGTTGATCTGATTGGTTTATTTGGCCCGTCTATCACCAACATAGGCCAATCAGCTAACCAGTATTTTCACCCCTTCCCAAAATTACTTCAACCCGGAAGTTTCCAGATGGATATGCGGAGCAAATGCATCTGGCGAGTCAGGTTAAGATTTTGATGCTTCCGGACAGAAGCTAAAGTTCACGACCAGCATGGAAGGCAACTCTTAATGTGGTTCATAGTAAATCAGACGCCATTTCTGGAAATAAACCCATTTCCTACCTCTCTTTGGGGTTATTAAACATGCTATGATATTGCTCTGCAGTTCAGGGAGCGAGAGAAAGGTGGCGCTCGTTTATTTAAATCAGGGGAGATGAGTTTATTTCCTGAAATTTTACAGTAATGCTTTTTCATTAAACGGATGCCTTCTCCATTAGATTTAGATGACTGTGAGGAGACGGGTAGCCTGGCTGGATCAGAGGCTGCAGCTCCCCGTTCACTACCTTCTGTTTTCGCCGAGGAAGGCAGAAATAGAATGTCCCAGGTGAAGGTAAACTAATGTTACCGTGCATCAAGTTCATTGTTTCACAGAATCGGAATCGTGAAAACGTATCAATTCCCAACACTATTGCTGAGCGTGTCGCGTCGTTGCTGCTGCCATCAACACCTTTGTTTATAAAGGTTGGAGATCGGCACCTGTTTTCCAGTGTAGTCCTGTTTCTCTGACTGTATCTGGCTGGATGTGCTCTCTTCATCCTCTGACATAGGAGCTGGTTCAGAGTTCGACTGCCTGGCTGCATGTTTTCCTGGGCGAAGCCTTTTTAAAGCTGCTTTTTCTATCTCTGCTTCTGTCTCCATGAACCCCAGTGGGCTCTCAGCAGATGGCGCTCACACTGAGCCTGGTTCTGATGGAGGTTTCTTCCTGTTCAAAGGGAGTTTTCCTCTCCACTGTCGCTACAAGCATGCTTAGTGTGAGGATTGCTGAAGAGTCAATGAGTCGATGCAATCAGCTGGTTTTCCTTAGATAAAAAACTTTGAATCAATCTGACTGGATGATCTGGTGAGTACTGTCAAAGTATCTTGAGATGGCGTGTTGTGAATTGGCGCTATAGAAATAAACTGAATTGAATTGATTTGGTGGCAACATGAGAAAAATATAAAAGTTCACTATTAGATGATGTAGAAGAAGTTTCCCACCGTGGACGGAAGCAGCTGTATGAGAACGAGCGTGAGGAGGGATGAGGATCGAATTCAGCTGAGGCTGGATGGAGAGCTCTGCACAAAACAAAGGATTTCCTGTTTAGTTCAGATGCTAAAATGATCGGCGTGCTAGGACAAAATGACATCAGAACAGAAGATTTAAACAGTTCAGCAGCGTTTGCACATACCTGTGGTGCTGAAGTTGAACAGCATCGGTAGCTCTCGTCCGCTGGGCAGCCGCGTGTTCGGCTGGCGGAGCTCGTCGAAGAAGGCGTGAGAGCAGGCCTCTAACGGGGAGAGGCGTGACGCAGGGGTGTACTCCAGCAGCCGGGAGCAGAGAGCGATGGCCTCCGGGGGAGTGCGCGGTTTAAACACCTGCGGAGGAAGAGCACCGTTTAAATCAGCAGGTTGTCTCTATAACCATTGTAGAGGTTTGATCTTGGCGAGACCGCAAGGAAAGTGCCATTTCTTACGCTGATATTCTCCGAACCAAAGTTACCTTTTCCACTGTGAATGTCCATGTAATTGAAATAAATCCACTCCACAACGTCTTGAAGATGAAAACTGAAGTTTAGTGTTCTTTTTAAAGCTTACAAAACGTACATGAATTAAACAAAAATATCCTATGATGAGAATAAAAGGGTTTAAAGTGTCATAAAGTTGAAGAGCAACAGGTAAGAAGACTGTTCGCTTCCACGGTTCCTTGCAATGAGGAAGCCGGCTCGTCTGTCCTTAAAGCGACGGTACACATTTTTTAATCCAAAATCCAAGTAACCTTATAAACATGAATTCTTATTCTTTTAACTTTGTACATAAAATATTTATCATTTTAATCATGAAATATATCCATCTATGAAATTAGAAATTCAAATTAAATTATTATCTGTCCTTTTAAGCATTTTTAAGCAATTTCTATTTATTTAAACTAAAAGTCCACTTTGGCCGCTATAACCATGAAATTCAGTTTTACACATTTACACAAAAATAATGACTCAAAGGTAAAGATTACTTGGCAACAAACACAGGGAGCTACCCCTGTTCAAACCGAGTTTAAGGAAGAATAAAAAGCATCAAGAAACCGATAAAATACAGGAAAACGCTCCTAAAGACATGATCGCTCTCCTGAGCGAGCAGCAGATGCAGAATCTTTAGGCCAAACCTCATTAAAGGTCTAAAGGCAGGAGAAATTACAACTTTAACAGTGATGAGATTTAAAAAAGAATGCTTCCTGATTAATTGGGGAGGTGATGAGGACTACAGCACCAAAAACTACGATTCCAGGAAACATCTTAAAATATTCCATTAATAAATCCATTTTTTTATCCATATTTTGCAGCAGGAGGATTTACCTTTAGATCAAGAGCAAAACTAAACAACATTTAGATTTGTACAATTTGTGTGGCTTTAATTAGATATCCATTGCTTGGGATTAATAGTACAATTTGATTAATTTTATCCTCCTATAGAGAAACTTTTTCCAGAATTAATGGCTTAAATAAAACACCCAAAATATATGGTGGATCCCAAATAGAGATATTCTCTTGTTTTTTGACAAATTCAACATTAATGACTGAGTTTGATGCAGAAACAAAGATTCTACCTTATCAACACTAGTTGCTAACACATGTGACAGAGCTCCAGCAGCAATATCCCAGTTGTTGGAAGATAATAACTGCTTTAAAACGCAGAGGAAAAGCAGATTAAAGGTTCAAAGTCATGTTTTATATGCCTTAAAAAAAAAAGACCAAGCATCCGTCCTGATAAAGTTTAGTCATTTTTTGGCCTAAATCAGATTCCAGCACCGGGTGCGATGAGCAGACGTAAACAGACGTGGCGCCATCTGCTGGTGGTTTCACAGAATGCCAGATGGCGACACAGCTTCACAGCCTTCAGACTTTATTCCATTTCTGTTTCATCCATTTTGAAATCAAATCTTTTTGCATTTTTCTACACTGGATCTTGGGCTTTGCAGGGAGGAGCAAACTTACTTTGCCCCATCACTTCCTGTTTACCCACCTGGATAGTTGCACAACATCATGCCTGTGTTATTCAAAAATATAAATAAAAGGGCTTTATTTATTTATTTGTATTTAGAAAAATAAATAATATGCAGACAGGGGGTTTTAATCAGTCAAACTTTATAGGAAATCAGTGAAGTGAACCACTGGTGTAAACCAAACCAAAAAGCTAAAGTTAAGAGAGAATCCACTGTTGTTGATTTTAAAGTATCAAGACGTTTCGCATCCTATCTAGGAAGCTTTTCTTAATTCAAAATGTCTGGATTAGCATTGAGTTCCAGGCTTTATAGTGTATAATGGCTATTGTCGAAAAAGCACAATGAAGCTGGAAAACAAGCTCCACCCCTTAATAATGGGGAGTCGCTGAGGCTGTTATTAGCCTGCTAGCTAGTGTAACTAGTGTAAACATTTAAAGGATGTCATAAAACATGTCTATGCTCCTTTAAAACAGAAAGCTGTTAAAAGCAAAATTTTTAAGTGTTCAAAAATATCATCTTTATTTCAATGTCATTTATGAAACTGATTAAATCAGTTCTAGTAAAGAGCTGTCTTGGCCAAAGGTACTTTAAACCTTTAATGTTTGAGGTGAGCGACGATTTGGTTTTGTGTTTCATGATGAGTGATTTATAAACCGGTGTTGAAATGTTCTTCCTGGGATTCCTCAGCAGGTTGAGCTATTTTAAAAATGGAGTAAAGCTCTGTTCCAATGTGTGCTAAAGACTCCACCTGCTGGTTCTGGATGCTGAATGGTTGAAGGAGAGATGACCTGACTGCCACCTTTAGCTCCGCCCCCACAGCTCAACTCTCTAGGCCTCTATGCCTTTCAGATCAACTGGAAGCAATATAATGTATCTGGTGAAATTGTTTTTATAAACGCATTTTTAAAAAATTTAATTAAATTAATAAAGCTTTTAAAATGCCATGATAATCATATTTAATAAATTTTAATGCCAATTAAGGCCTTACTTTAAAAAAAAATAATAATTTTATGACAATGATTTTTAAAGACCCGCGGAAACCCTGAATTCCTGCACATCGCCTCGCAAAAGAACATAAAGAATCAACATTTTGTATTATTTATAACATTGTTTTGAAATCCACACATTTTCAGAGTATAAATTAAGTATATGTATTTATCTAACATGTGATTCAAATAATAAATATACTATTAAATTACAAAAAAAAACAATAAAAATGTTTAATGTCCTATCAAATAATTAAAAATTACAAAATTAATCTAATTTTTTACAAATAATCAACTTACTTCACTCTACATTTTTTAATATGTATAGATTGAAATAACTAAATATATTTTTAGGAGGTCGCTAATGTGTATCTTTGGGTATTTTGGGTTACAGGCTGAAATGTTTGGGAACTGATGAATTGATGAACTCATACAACTTTTAAACATTAAGATATTTTCCTCTGTATTTAAACAGCCCTGCTACACACTTATTTAGCTACTTTTCAGGTTCCTGCTGCCTTCATCTCCACAGAAATATCAGCTAATGGTTCTAGTTTTTTAATCACCTTGGTCCATGGATGAGCTTTAATCTGCGGGAACTTAAACTCTGTGTAGTTTGGATTCATCTCTCGTATCTGTTCCCTCGTTGGCGTTCCCAACACCTGAACACAAACACAAGAGCAACGTTGATCGTATAGGAAACGTTGCAGGAATCCCAGAAATGATGCAGAGCTGCAAAGACTGAATCACCTTGATGATCTCCACCAGCTGGTCGACGCCGCTGTCTCCAGGGAATATCGGCTGCCCGAGGAGGAGCTCTGCCAGCACGCAGCCGGCCGACCAGATGTCAATGTTTGCTGTGTAGTCTGTGGCACCAAAGATGAGCTCCGGGGCGCGGTAATACCGAGAGCAGATATACGACACGTTGGGTTCTCCGCGAACCAGCTGCTTGGCACTAAGGAGAACCACAGAAATGGAAAAACATTTAAAGCAGGCGCCGTACAAGCATCTAACCTGACTCCGCGCTGAAAGATGGATTTTGCTCCTCAAGATATCCATCTGGAAACCTTCAAGAAGTAATTTTGGGAAGGGTCGAAAATACTGGTGATAGCTGATTGGCCTATGTTGGTGATAGACGGGCCAAATAAAACCAATCAGATCAATAATTAAGCATATGACGTGACTAACAGAGCGATGACGAGCCAATTTATAGAAGCCAATTGATAGATAAGAAGAGCAAAAACATCTTTTTCCTCTGAGAAAGCCTCCAGAGCAGTGTTTTGCTCTTCTTTCAGTGAAGAAATACTCTGTCATTCGGAGCAAAACTTGCTCTCGATAGCCACGCTTAACGCTAGTTTCATCGGGCTGAAGCTGCCATGTTCTTTAGACTGAACTGTCACTGGCTTCGCTAAAGGCGTCACCTCAACCCGCCTCAAAGCCAACGCTGATTGGATGTTCGCTTGGCGAACGGCTCCAAATTTTCTTTAACGGAGAGTCTCCAGACTGATCTAAGCGAAAGTGAAATCTTGAAAGCTCAGCGAGATCAGGATGGTCTCAAGAGGCTAACAAGCATTTACCTGCCGAATCAAAGACATCCGTTCAGAAAGCCGAATGTCAACGATGTAGAAATCCAATCCTGCAGCTTACCTGCCAAAGTCGCACAGCTTCAGGACGGCAGTTTCTGGATCAACAAGCAGGTTTTGGGGCTTGATGTCTCTATGGCAAACCCCCTGGGAATGGATGTAAGCCAGGCCGCGGAACAACTGGTACATGTACACCTGAGGAGGTAAAAATACAGCAAGAACACGCTGCTGAGGGTCCTCTGAAAGAGACTGCAGCTAAATCTGGTTCCCAGAGACACTTCAGGACCAGCGGAAAGCAGAAAGAGTCAAACATCAGAGCGGTGGGACGGTACCTTCACGTAAATGATCGGAATGATGCTCTTGGCTTTGTTGAAATGTCTGGCAACCCTGTAGACCATGTCAGGGACGAAATCCATCACCAGGTTGAGGTAGACCTCGTCTTTCTGAGCAGGATGGAAAGAAGGACTTTCAGATTTAAATTAAAACTTTAAATCCATTTGTTAACAGCTAATACTTCCTGCAACATTTAAGCTTCTATTGTTCCAAAAAATACACAGAAAAAATGTAAATGCAATTAGATTATTTGAGAATATGCCAACAGAATAAGATGATTTATGTCTAAACTAACAAGAAAAACACTCCATTATGTTATTTCAAGTATATAATATCCAACTGTCACATTTTACATGTAAAAAAACTCATTTGATTGTCTTATTTACCTGCTTAAAGTAGCAAATACACTTATTTTGAGAAATACTTCCAGTGTAAACCCTTTTTCAAAAGAAAGATTTTTTCCACCACATGAATACAAACATGCATCTATCATGTCCTTGTTTTTTCATCTAATGATCTTATCATAGAACCAGGTTTTAGACGATGATTAGAAGAGATCTGGACAGTGGAGGAAGATGGATATAGTTTGCAAAGAATGAGATAAAAAAAAAGATTGATTTAATATGTTTTCCAATAATTTCATTTCTTTTTTCTGTTTGGATCCACATTGGAAAAATTCTTAAATCTCTTCCAGAATCTAGTCAGAAATAAGCTAAGAGGAAATAAGTTCTTCCACTGCAGGAACAGGTACCTTCTCGCCGCTCGAGTAGAAGAAGTACCGCAGGCGGACAATGTTGCAGTGGTCCAGCTTTCTCATGATCTGTAGTTCTCGGTTCTGTACAAGAAGAAAACCAATGAGGAAGCATTTTTCCCAGAGTTACAGATCAGACAAAATTTCATAACGAACAAAGAGATCGACTCCAGATCACAGCCTTACCTTAAACCTCTTATCCTGCAGAACTTTCTTAATGGCGACCATCTCCTGGCTGTCGATGAGCCGAGCCTGGTACACGACTCCGAATGATCCATTTCCAATAACCTGCCGGGTTTTAGAGAAGACCAGACAGAGAGAGATGGGAATGACCAAACTGGATGCATTCAGAAAACCCACACATCTTAAATCTAAATGCAACTAAAAGTGGAGCCGGTTATACGACGCCAAAAAACACTTTATTCACAGACTTCAGCTGAGTTCTTATACCTATTCTGGGCTTAAGTCAACATATTCTGATCTCTTACAGCATTTCCTACCCAAGCAGACGACCTTGACCCCTAATTTCACATCCATGTCACAGATAAACTAAATCTTTGTTTGCAGAGTGAATTAGAATTCAGAAACCTCAAAAACATGACCTTACTTTTTTCCATTATAACCCATTTAGGCCGGGAAAGCATTAATGCATTTCTACCATTGAAGCCGGGGGCGCTGTTGCATAATTCTACCATTGACGCCGGGAGAAGTCAAACAAGGAGAAAGAGAAGTTTTTTTCAAGCAGAAACATGGAGGAGTTTGACAGAGAAGAGTTGTCGGAAGGCAGTGATTTTGAGGAGTGTGTCGGCTTTGATGCCGGTATAGATGAAAATGATGACTTTGAGCAGCTGAACCAATGCGAACTACAACAGCGCAATACACGGTGTGTTTTCAACCGCACACCTGGGTGAAAGTTGATTTGCCTGCAGGCGCCACACCGCTGCAGGCATTTGAGCGCTATATTTTTTATGAAGAACTTTGGATGCATCTTGTTACCGAGACGAATAGGTACAGTGACCAAACCAACCAAACTCAAACAAGAGCAAAGATGGCAAAGACGGTCACCCGTGACTGTGGCGGAGATGAAGACATTTATTGGGCTGATTACTGCTTTTTCACTTTTTTTGGAATGGAAGAATTTCAAAGATAAAATATATTTTGAGAGTTCTAGCAGCTATCAGAAGCTGAGATATCAATAATTTACTAGGCGTTGACACAGTTGCTGAATTTACAGAAAAACTTCAGGTTTTAGGGGTATTTTTTAAAATCGGCCATAGGTTTTTAAGGTTTTTTTTCCAGGCGTTTTAGGCCTAAATGGGTTAAAGCAGAATAACCAGAATATTAATGATTGCTCCATATTCCCCCGAAACATAATATCTCCTCATCTTTGCAGAATTACTGCAATTCAGCTACATTGGTCGTTTCCAGCTTATAAGGTCATCCTTCAGCCTGAACATAGGGTTAACGTCAGGACTTTGACTAGGCCACTCCAAAGTCTTCATTTTGTTGTTCTTCAGCCATTCAGATGTGGACTTATTTCAGGTAATGAAGCAGCCCCAGAGCATCACAGTACCACAACCATGTTTTACAGTCTGATGTTCTTATATATATATATTTTAGGGATGGAACCGTCCGAACCGTTAGGTTCTACCTGTCTACCGGTACGGTTGGCGAGTGTTGCGTTGATTTCATGCGCTGCTCCATTTTCTCATGAAGCGGCGTTTACACTCCACAGCAGAAGGTGGCGGTACTGCGACCAAAGCCAACCACGAAGTAAACAAGAAGAAGAAGAAGCCGAAGCACAGCGTAGCTGGGTGTAGCAGGAAAAGTTGTTGTGGAGAATTGTGTTGGTATGGCGAGAGTGGGAAGAACAGGAGTTGGAAGACGCGCCAGCAGGCTATAACTTTATAGGCCCTGCTTGTATGGGACCACTTTGCATTTAGAGTGACCGGATTTGCGATGGCTCAGCGGAAAGAAGGTTGTGGATAAAGGTGCAAAAGTGTGCAAGCATTGTGCAACATCGTTTTGTTTACGCTAACAGCAAAATGACCAACATGTCATGCTGCTAACAATAAAAAAAACAGTGACCGCGAAACCGTGAACCAAACCGTCAGTGAACCGTTCCACCCCTAAAAAATATATATATATACATAAACAACACGGCAAAATCCTTCATCTTTACCGTCGACAGGCTGCAGCCATGTCCCTAATTCTTCGTTTTTTATTTTTTGCTGGAATGTGCATTTCCCATTCTCTAGCTTTTTCTCCGCCTCAAACTTCCTTTCCGAACAAACTGCTGTTCCGCGCACACATGCGGAACCAGTTATATCTGATATTATATAGCTGACAAAATAAATAAAGCATTTTAAATGCCAAGATAATCACATTTCATGAATTTTAAAGCCAATTCATTGAGGGAAGTGTTGGCCTAGTGGTTAGAGCAGTGCGCTTGTGCTCTGAGAAGGTTGAAAGTACCCGGTTCGATCCCCACAGCCTCCACTCTGGGTCTGGAGCAAGACCCTTAACCCAACACTGCTCCCTGAATGTGAAATTAATAAAGTTCAGTTATTTTATTATTATTATTTACTTTATGTAATGAGACACAGACCCTCTAAAAGGTTTAGCTTTTAGTTTAATGTACATTAAGAAAATGTAAATATGATCTTGGATTTCTGCCTTGAAGCCAATTTAGCCCAGTTTCTTTCTGAATATGAGGGCATGACCTCTGACCTTTACTGAGGCAGGCAAGTCTGCAGGTCTTTGGGTTTTTGTTGGCGAGTCAGGACCTCTCTGATGAGTCTTTACCGTGTCATTTTCGGGTTATATAGATCGGCTGGTCGCTCCCGGGAAGGTTCCCCACTGATCCAAGGTTTCTGGCTCGCACTGTGATTCACTAGAGTCCTGAAGCTTTAGAAATCACTTTATGAGCCTTTCCAGGCAGATAGATCTGCTACTTTTGTCCCTTTTTGTTCTAACAAGAATCTTTGTTGAATTTATTTCTTGATTGAGAACAGGTGTAGCAGCAGTCGGGCCGAATTTGGGCTATAAAGCTAAGTCCGGTGTGATAAACCAGTTATGTTTTAACAGAAAATCACTTTCTCACACAGGGACTTGGAGATGGATTATTTTTCTCCTGTGATAAAAACTTTAATTTAAATACTGTTTCTCTGTGTCCTCTTAGACTAATATTAATTTGTTATGTTATGAAACACTTTAAAGAGTAATAAGTAATACTTTTACAGTAAATTAAACCACATTAAATCTTATTTGTCATCTGGGATGGAAGTAACCTTCCCTGTAAACAACCAGTCGCCAAAATCAACGACGTCTTCCGTGTTTTTCCTTCTTTCATACCCAAAAGGTACGGATCCAAACAACTTTGATCATTGTAGTGCATTGTCCATGTTTACTTTCTGATTTCTGAGCCAATCATGAGAGTCACCATGGTTGCCAAATCATTTGATATTTTATGTTTGTAGCGGCGGCTGAATCGTGTTCCTAGTTATCTTGGATTTAGCTGCCTTACGTTCTTAGGAAGGGATTGTTTTTGTTTAGCGTGTTCTTCAGATTGCAAACACTTACTGCTCCTTTGAATGTAGCAAAATAAGAAAATAAAATCACTAACTATAAATGACACATTCAACTTTATCAGAAAATAAGTATATATAGGTTCAATTTAACTTTTAACTTTTGCTTCATATCAGGAATAAAAAATCTGTCCTGTTGAAAGTATTTCACCCTAAAATCTGGATGGACAGGTTATGCTATTGGTAAATAAATAAACATTAACCTGCAGCATTTTGTTTGCAGAACAGCATTTCAATGACCTGGAACATTTTGACAAAAACAACCGCCCCTGAAAGACGGCGCATTGCAAAACACTCATGACTGTAGAGAAAAGGGGAAATGTAGGTTTTGCAAGAAAAATGTTTTTGTCAAAGTGCAGCAAGAGCAAACAGAATAAACACCTAGATTTGATTTGTATTTATGCGAGCCTGTAAAAAGACCCACGCTGTGCAGAACAGATTACCCCCCCGCCTCCTGAAGATCAGCCGTAAGGAAAGAGCTCCGAGCACAGAGACCGACTAAGCTACAAAGCTCAGCAGTGTGCAACATTTCCTGTGGAAAACAGGAACAGCGTTTTCCTTTAAGAAGAGATTGTTTACATGTTTAAAATTTGTCTTCACTAAAAAGAGCATCAATTCAAAACCTCTTTAGGGGTGGATAGCTTCAATGCAGCACAGCATATTCTGCTAGATAAATAATCTACGTCCCCATTAAGAGTTAAATGTTATAAATGAGCAACAGATCATTATTATCTAAACTGTTTAAAAAAAACTGCAAAACAATTTTTGTCCATTTAAGAATAAATTGGATAAATTGGATCTTTTACTGCAGATATTGGTTGAAGTCATTAAAAGCTGAAGAGCTTTAAAGGGGAAGTTACGGTTTTAAAGTTACTTTTATTCATTTTCTGTAGTGCGTGTCCAGGATGAAAATCGAATGATGCGACACCAAAATTTTGACGATTGGTCCTTGTCTCCTGCACTTTTTGCTCATGCAGAATCAATCCCTGGCTGCTTCAGAATGATGGTTTCCATTGTGCATGTCCGATAATGTCCTTAAAACAACCTTAAACGTTCTTTTTTAAAATATGCTACTCACCGGGTCGTCAGCGTGCTTAGTTCAATGGCAGCGTTCCAAAAAAGTTTTGTAAAGAAAAACATTCCTGTAGTGTGTTTTATTTAGCATTTTGTAAAAATCCCATTGGAGTTCTGTTGGAATGGTGAATATCCGCTCCCCAATCGAAAACGGAAATGGGGCCTGTTTATTTTTAGTTGTAGTCTTTTTCGCTAGGGCCCAGTAAGTGTTTCTGCTTTACTCTGTGTAATCCACGGCGTCGCTAAACTAGCGTCTCTGTTAAACACTTTAAAAAACTCTGAAAAATGGAATACGAAAAGAGGTGGATTCTGGAGGAAGAGACATATTGGACTTTGAGTTTGTGACGGTAGAGGATACCGCGTGCCAACTGAGTGGTCTGGAGTGTTGCAACAGCTTCAGATTCAACGGGAAGCGGAAGTTTATAGGCGGTTCAGGATGTATCGAAAAATAGGTTAAGGATTTACAAAATGCTAAATAAAACACTACAGGAAAACGGTTTTTCTTCACTTTAAACTTTTTTTCGGAACGCCATTGAACAGCGTAAGCGACCGGTGAGTAGCGCATATTTTAAAGAAGCGAACGGAGTTGTTTTTGGGACATTATGTCGACATGCACAATGGAAGCCATTCTGAAGCAGCCAGGGATTGATTCTAAATGAAGCAGAGACAGGACCAGTCGTCAAAATTTTGGTGTCACGTCGATGGAGTTTCATCCTAATTTACCACGAAAAATGAGCTATGTTAAAAACAAATTCTCCCTTTAACCATCAACTTCTTTATACAAGAAAAAGTTGTGATTTTTCAGCGAAGGTCAAAAATAGCCATTCATCTGCAAATGCAAATATCTGTTTAAAACGGAAGGATTAGAGCCACTGAAAAAAGGTTAACTGATTTTTTAAATTTTATTTAGGTTTAGTATGGGAAAAAGTCAAATTTTGACTTTTTTCTCAAATTCTGACAATAAAAAGAAGTCAGAATTCTGAGAGATTAAAGCAAGAAATCTGAGATTAAAGAATCAGAATTCTGACTTTTTCTATACATACTTTAATTTTAGTATTACAATCATCTTCCGTAGTTTAAACCCCAAACCCATACTACTTAACATTTTAATTCTTCAAACCTGAATATAATAAATAATCCAAAATTTAATCTAAAAATTTCACCAGAATGTTAGAAAAGACCTGAGACATTTTAACTGGAGCTGTTTGAGATGCAACAGAACAAAACCTTTAAAGATTAAAAACATAAATGATGTCAGAGCGTCTTTCATTATGGCTGGGTGGAGCAGCAGGTTTCCGTCCCAGAAATATAACCAAGCCTGATTAGAAAAAGAGCCAAAGGTCAAAAACATTTATTATCTGCACCTGCGGCATCAAAGAGCAAGTGGAGGGTTGAGAGAAACATTTCAGATCCAGCAGTAAATCAACTCTTCTAGTTTAACTGTAGGTTACCCTGCAGGCAAACTTCTCTTATATTACTGAATTTATTGGCTGGAAATAATCTTACAAATAATCTCAAATATCTTAGGTGAAACCCTTTTTTGAAGAGTAATCTGATCATTTATGGGATTTTTGTAAAAACCATTAAAAACAAAGAGATAGCTAAACAAAGTCAGAAGCTAAAAACTTGCAGTTCGATTTATAACCAGAGGCACTTTTACATTTCTGAGAAACCATTAAAATTTTCAAAAGCCAGTGACCCATTTCTAAGAGTAAAAAAAATGGTAAAACACCCACAGCAAATGAGAGGGCTCCTTTGAGAAATGTGTTTCTCCTGAAAAGATCACATCTGTTTATAAGATCAGCTACGGAGGAAGAGGATTGGGGCCATTGAAAAAAGAAAAAAGAAAGTTAACTGATTTTTTTTTATTCTGAGAAAAAAGTCAAATTCTGACTTTTTTTAAATTCTGACTTTTCTCCAAATTCTGACTTTAATATCTCTAAATTCTGACTGAATTCTGACAATAAAAAGTCAGAATTCTGAGAAAAAGTCAGAATTTGGAGAAAAAAGTCCAAAATGTTGAGATTAAAGTCAAAATTCACCTGTGAGAAAAAAGTCAGAATTCTGAGAAAAAGAATCAAAAATGCAGAGATTAAAGTCAAAATTCTGAGAAAAAAGTCAGAAATTCTGAGAAAAAAGTCAAAATGCTGAGATTAAAGTCAGAATTCTGGAGATTAAAGTCAGAATTCTGAGAAAAAAGTCAAAATTCTGAGAAAAAAGTCAGGAATTTTGACTTTTTTTTCCCATACTACACTGAAATAAAAATAAAAAATCAGTTAACTTTTTTTTTTTTTTCAATTGCCCTAATCCTCTTCCGCCAGAAAGCAGTTGGGGTGTGCAAAATAATGCGCCATGACGATGCATCGCCATTCTAATGTTTGTGATCTACTGCATCGTTTCTTGACGCCAATTATCCATTCTTAATTTTAAAAAAGGAATAAATAAAATACATGAATGGTTGGCGCACATCAGCCAAAAACAAGTGGAATACAACTTCCAGTCCAGTAGGTGGCGCTGCGGATGTGTTGACACCCGCTGCTTGTGTCCCAAGCATTTCCGGCCGCGGGATACTGCGACGAGTCATTCATAAAGAAAACATTCGCCCGGCTCCATCACATTTCAAGTCAGATGTTTGGATGCATTTTGGCTTTAAGAACAAAATTGATATGATGCACGTAATTAGCAAAATTAGAAAATGTCATATATTTGAATGTTTTCATTTCATTGGTTCAAAGGACCGCTGAGGCCATGTAAACACATGTGAACACCAGTCCGACCATCCTGTGCATATCTTCAGTTTTCATGGTGAATTTTGCTGGTCATATTCAAAAAAAGAAAAATGAAAAAACAATCCACTGGACTTTTTTCCCCAAGTTTTAAGACGTTTCGTTTCCCATCTAGTAAGCTTTTTCAATTTAAAATGTCAGGAAAAGAGTTAAACCTCAAATGCAACACTATTCCTGACATTTTTCAACTGAAAAACTTTCCTGGATGGGAAGCATAACATCTTTAAACTTGGAAACAAAGTCCAGTGGAATGTTTTTAATTTTTATGGTCAAGTTTAGCCACAAAACACGTCCAAACTGCAGCAAACATTTCAGTCTGCAGAGATAATCATAAAAGCTGACCTTCCCTGCATTTAAGACCTTTAAAGGTTTCAGGTCAGGAAAACAGACACCAACATCTCAGCAGAGCTCACACATCCTGGACACAAACTTTTACCTTCAGAACATTATTCACTAAAATCAGCCGCCTGAGAGAGTGATTCTTCCCCCAGATTATCTCTGACAGACGCCTTAGAGCCCAATTAGTCAACTACTCCACCATGAAACAAGTAGATATAAAGACAGACGTCCCTTTGGGTCAATCTGCTTTGCACATTAAGGAAAGTCTGTCGCCAACCACCATGGAAGAAAACCAAAAGAAAAAAGAGGAGGCTTAATTAGCAGAGGCAAAACACAAAGAATATAAAAATAACTGTTAATGTAGGAAACCAAAGTCCATCTCATCATTTGTCCACAGAACCTTTGCCACTAAAGCCGACTGTGATATTGACAGAAAATCAGAGGGATTTATGACATCACATGGATTAATTATTAACAGCCGTAGTCTAATGTTAGAAAGACTGTCACCGACTGAAGTGCAAGTCTGAAACAATCAGCTTGTTTTGTTGTTTATTTTGCATCAACAGGAAGGTAAACAGGTGTATAAATAAGAACAGCTCTGATTAAACATTGAAAATAAACTAAAGCCTCTGCTGTTCCTCTGAGTTTGAGGAGAGAATGCGTGATTTTAAATTCAAAGGAGCAAAACATGCGGAAATAAACGCTTAATTTAATATAACATATTAAAGAAAATCCCCATCAGCATCCAGCATATGTTCAGTTTCTGCACAAATATTTTGTTGTTGTTGAGGATTGTTGTAACGGGGATAATTAGGATCACAAATGTTTTGTAAGTACTATATTTGTTCTCTGCTTCCAAACTAAGCATCTCTTCATCCAGGCCTGCAATGAGAAGTTTCTTTAGAAGCTGTCAGATGCACTCTTAGAAGTTTTAAATGGATTTGATTAAACTTTTGAGCCTCTCGGTATAAAATAACTATTTTGATGGAGATGAGAAATCGAAAGATTTTTATTTATTTTTTCCTGTTACAGATGGCAGTTAAAACTGTTGTTCCTACGGTGTGATGTCAGAGTCACCATCAGCTGTACAAAAAAACACCAGAAGGGTTTAGAGCAGGTTAATAGAAAATAAACCGTTGCTGGACGCAGTTTAATCTATTGTTACTACGCACAAAACTTTCTACAGATCTGGACAAAGACGGCTCTTATATTCTTCTGTAATTTGAGAAAGTCCCTCTGCATTGTGTGTTTTGCTGCTCTGGATTAAAAAAAAAAAGACTTATTAAGATTTTAATACTTGTTTTATAATAAACTGTTTTGATTTTTCATGAGTCAAAATGGTCTAAGTGTTTATTCATCTAAAGCAGGCTATTTCCTGTATTTTGAGGTGGAATGCAGCAAACTTTTTGTCTATGTTTAAACACTACTTTTATCCTGGTTGTGGGAAGTATGTCTGCTTGACTAGAGGTGGAAATTTCATAAGGAAGATGTGAGATAATGTTTAGTTACAATATTATGTTTCATCTGTTAATTCAAGCAATCAGAAAGTGTAATTCTAGTTTCACACCGTACGGCATCAAAAAATGCCTCCTGCTTCATTTTTGATGCTCATCCACATTAAGGTCAGACGTCCAGTTAATTGTGCTTCTGCTGCTCCTTTGTTCATTGGCAAAAAGCGGCTTTGCTATATTTGCTGTGATCAGTGCGTAAAAAGTAGTTTCATATATTTTTAAGCGAGAAAGTCCACCTCAAAATATCGTCCATTTACCATCAGGCCTTAAATATTATTTCTCTGCCTGAGCCGCTCAGAACCCCACATACCGGCGGTGTCACTGTGAATCAAAATATTGCAGCTCATCAGATAGTCAAATGAAATCATTTCTCTAGCTGTTTTACATGTAAATAATTGCAGAATTGATAAACCCAATTGTAATTAGGGTTCAAAGCATTCCTAGGTGGCCGCCCAGCAGCAGCTGCCTCAGGCCCTGTCACCTCTGGGGCGTTTTCCCCTAATGTTCGTGGCTACTGGAAGTAGATTTCAGCTTTTTTCAGGTATGTGGTACAAGCTGCAGGCACCAGAATAATAAAAGCAAACATAGATTGCTGGCAGGTTTAAACATTTAAAGTTAATTTAGACGTTTCAGTGGAGTGATCATAGCGATCTGCATCAGCAGTGCCCAAGATCATCTTCTCTGATTGGATGATGTGTCACATCGAGCAGCAAAAATCCAATTTTTCCAACTCCAGCATCTGCTGCTAGTAAAATTTTGAAATTTGAAAATTTAGATGAAGTTTCCAGGGAAAAATTAGGGTGTACAAAAGCTGTACATCCCAAAAACATGGTGTAAAATTAGTTTTTTTTTTTAGTTAAGGGCCAACAATGTGCGCCCGTACGCATTGCTAGCTAAAAGCCTGATCTAAAGCAGAGTTTTAATTCATATTCCTTTATTGGAAAAAGAATATATATAAAAAACTTGTTAATATGGTAACAATGTTTGATGTATATTGTTTAAAATTGTTTCGATAAACAAAAATTGAAAAAGTATGGTTTATATAAGCTATAATAAATTTAAAAAAAAATCAAAAACAATGTTTGATATTTTTGTATAACACAGAATATCAGTTGTTATACAAAAGTTGCTCTAAATAAAATTTGCGAGTGTTTATGGATTATGAATACTTAAAATTCAGTAATCTAAACATTTTATCCTGAATATGGCAGAATTATATTAAAAAACAAAGATATAAAATCAGAAACAGCAGAACTGTCCATATTAATTATGCTAAAAACAGTGAAGAACAAGTAAATTGGAGCTTGATGATGAATGAATGCAGAGTTTTGACTTATTTCTTTGCTCACCTTGATGTCGGTGTAGGAGACTTCCTGTGGGCGATCTGGACCCTGACCCGGTGTGGCTACGACTGTCGTCACTTTCCCAATGTCTCCTAGGAAACGAGCAGCACAAGCTTTGTTAGTTGATTATTAAATTAGGGATAAAGAGTTTAAACTGAAAGAAATCCTACGCTAAATAAAAGCTATGAATTAAAATGAGCTGTTAAAATAAGGATATTATGCTGTTAATCCAGTATCCTGGACCTTCTCTCTGCTGCATGTAGAAGATGTAGGCTAAAGACAGCCCTTTGGATGGATGTCAAATATACACACGCCTCCGAGAAGGGAATGGCAGAGTTCACATTCATGTGACTAATTAAACTGGAGAAGGAGTCACAAAAATAGGCCAACGTCTTTGTGCTGAAGAACCGCGTTCAGTGGCGCCAACAAACTTTAGAAAATATTATTCTGTTAAAGAATTCAGGTTAAAAGGAAAATCTGAGGGGTTATCACTGAAATTTTACTGATTTATTGATTAAACATTTTATTTCCAACTGTACCTGATCTATTAAATTAAATTCAGTCAAAAATCCAAGCAGGTAGAATACGGATTGATGGACTGATGAGTAAGATTCTATATAATTAAAAGACATTGTATAATTTATTACCTAATTTCAGTGAAAATAGTATTTATATTTTTATGCATATACTTCTTTACTCATATTTTCTTCACTTTAAACAGTTATGTGGCCAAAACAGATCCCTGCAAATATTACAACCAGCTGATGACATTTTTAATTCTGCTAAACTTATTAAGACCAGGACTGCAACTAACCATTATTTTGCAAATTGATTAATCTGCCAATTATTTTTTCGATTAATCATCAGATAGCCAAATGTTCCTTAACCCTTTATAAAGCCTGATTCAAGAATAAAACAAAACAGAAAATTACTTTTGAAGTCTTTATTTGGCCTTTTAACAAAATATGTAAAAAGAAAAAACAGAAATACATTTTTGATATTAATAATTTATTACTATGCGATAAGTCAAGATTATTTTTTGTGTAGTCTTCTGCTGGCTGTTATCAGGTATATCTGATTGTGTACAAAAGGATTTTGAGCAAAGTTTTTACCATAAAATTATGCAAAAGGTGTCAGACGCAAAACATTTCAGAAACCGTATGTATCAAATACGATACATTTGGCATTACAGGGTTAAAGAAGATTTTTTACTAAATCAAACCAGATGAAACTAAGACTTTCCACTTGAGGGGTCCTGGATAGGACATATTGACAGAAAAAAAGGTTGTTTATCTAAAATTAAAAATTATTATATATTATTTTTACAATTTTGATATAATTACTGCTCAAATTAGGTCGCTCTGTCAACTTAAGGGCTCTATACTCAAGTTCACAATAAATCGATTACTAAATTAGTTTCAGATTATTACAATCATCGATTAATCACGATTAAGCCGATTCATCGTTTCAGCTCTAATTAAGACAAAAGCTTTTAAACTGATATCTGCTTTTAGCCTAGCGTTGCTATTTGCCTACAAGACAAGAGATTTAAGATAAATATTTAAATAACATCTGAGTCGTGCAGATTAACAGAGCAGCAAATCCTCATCTTAAACAATAACATTTTAAGAAACATCTGTTTTCAGACTCAAACACACAAACTTCAACCTAGTTTTTTTTTTTTAGCTGTAAAAAAATCATCATTTTTTCTAATATATTTCTGAAATACATTAGGAGCTAAACTGTAGAAACACCCTTTTCTGCCAGAGGAGCCCTGATAAGGTATTTCTCCTCCTTTACCTCTGTGAAAACATTCACCGCCCACTACAGCCCTGGTCTGCTTCATATTGTCTCCTCGGTTTTGTTTTCTGTCTGGTTAAACTGGGTGACAATAGATTTTCCAAAGCTCATTTGTGCTGTTTGAACATCACTAAGAAACCACGTCCACATACTCGATGCTTTGTTTATTAAACAGACGACATGCTCTTTGATGCGTTCCTCCTGTACATAGAGGCGGACATCTTGGTGTTCTTGTACATCTCTATAGTAAACGCTCATCAGTCCATGAGGCGTGCTGGTTATCCGATAGCTTCACTGGTGGCGGCTATCGGTTACAGCTAAAATTATGAGGCCTGCACGTTGACCGGGTCACTGAGTTCATCGCAGGGTTCATCCGCTGGGCAGTGACCCAGAGAAGACACCTGAGGGAAGTTGGCCCCCCTACCTTATTCAAAATCAGACAAAATTGGTGTCAAACGTAACGTTTGACACCAATTTTGTCTGATTTCATAAAAGTGGGGGGCGGGGGGGGGCTGATTTATGAAGGTAGATTTGTTTCTTTATTATTCAATCAAAAAAAATATATATATATTTTCAATGAAAAAAAAGTATTTGAATGCAAAAATATATTTGAGACTCAAAAAAATACATTTGCTTTTCTTTGATTGAAAATGTTTTATTTGATAGAAGTCCAGTCTTTTTTTTTAAAGCAACTTTTATAATTGAAGTAACATTGTTTTTTGATTGGACCATATAATGGGTAGGACATTTGTGTCCTTATTAGTCAATCAAAAAAGAAGTTGCTTCAAACAAACAACAGAATCAATAAAAAAAAGTAACTTCAATGAATTCAATGATTGAATAATTAAGAAACAAAATAAAAGAAACAAATCTACCTTCATACTGGTTGACCTTTTGGATATCTTCAAAGCCAAAGCAGCACAAATGAAAATTTTTTATGCTGCACAAACGGAGTCGAGGTTAATTGACACCCATTTCATCTGATTTAAAAGAAGATTGGGGGGGACTTCGGTCAGGTACAGGACAACATGTTAAAGCCAACTTTTCTCAGTATCTGTTAGCGTCCCGTTTCATATATCATAGCTCTCTTCTGTAATTTTTAATATGCTGACACATATCGCATATCAGCCTAATCCCAACTAAATAGCATATTTAAGGTTTGAAATAGACAGAATGCTTTTAATGTGGTCCAAAATACTTTGCTACAGTTGAAACTTGTGCTCAATGCAGACAAAACTAAATGTATGTTTTTCACAGACCTTTGGAACAGGCCACTGAATGTTCCTTCAGTGGTTACTCTTGATGCACGTGAAATACAGATTGTTACAACTTATAAGTATCTTGGTATTGTTATTGATGACCTATCATTTAAGCCTGATGTTCACTGTTCTAGTAGAAAAGTTGGAAGGACTAAAATTGGGCTTTATTACTAGGGATGCACCATATAATCTGACCCTCTATCGGTATCGGCCTGTATGCGGCCTTAAAACTGAATACACACATCGGACATCGGCCACCCCACCCATATTTAACCCGATATTTGATCAGCTTCTGAGTCTCTAAAAAAAAAAAATAAAAAATACTACTACTTCTTCCTCAAAAACTTCTTTTTACAGACTTAAAAACTTCTAAAGGCGAGGAAAAATATTGATACATTAGAATATCCCAATATCTTCACATGCTGATATATTGCCATTTAAAAACACCATATCAGTCTCTCTTTTTTATTAATGAAATATTGCTATATGTCATCGCGTTATGCTTTTACGAAATCCCCAAAATTCACGAAATTTTGCCATATTTTTATATGTTGATATATTGACGCGGTATCGATCTATTTACTAACAAAATCTCACAAGAATTTGCAAAATATCACGAGAGTTTGTAACAGAGCGATGAAATTTCACGATCTTCTGAAAGTAAAATAAGGTCGATACCGCGTTTTTAAAACTCTATTTGATATCAGCATATGAAAATATATTTGAAATATATATTATTTTTCAAAGTGTCAGAAAATGGATGACATACAGATAGTTTCAACTTACTACTTATTTTTGTCCAGCTTTAACATCGAATCGGCATCGGGTTAACGCTACATGACATTTAAGACTCATGTTCACTGTCTAGTGAGAAAGTTGAGACTAAAATTGGGTTTTTACTTTCGAAATAAGCTGTGCTTTTCTTTTAATGTAAAAAAACGGTTGGTGGCATCCACTTTTTTAACTGTGCTGGACTATGGTGATATATTATATATGCATTCATCTGCTCAACGCCTGCAGATGATTGACGCAGCCTATCAAGCTTATTGAGATTTATTACTAATTGTAAAGCTCGCACACATCACTGTGATCTGTATTCTGGTGTAGGGTGGTCTGCCTTGGCTGCTATCGAGGCTTTGTCATTGGTATATATTTATATAAGGCTATTCTTGGTGCTTTCCATCTTATTTATGTTCACTTCTAGCGAAAAGTACTGGTCATTACCGTTCCTCGCCCCTGTGGCTGTTGTCTTTCGTCCCACGGTCAGTACTCGAGCTGGCTTATCCATTCATATACCTCACGCTGGCCTGCACGCCCGCATTTCGTTCCGTATGCCTCTATCCGCTGACTCTTCATACCGTCCGCTGAGGTGCGCAATAACCCGTGTTTCCTCTAGGTGGCAGTGCTGGCCAATGATTCGTCATTGATCAAAAACATGGCATGGTCCAAGACCTGATTCTGTTGACATTTGTACTAAAAACTCAATAGCGCCCCACCGCTTCCGTAGTATTGTTCACATTGATCCGCTTTCCGTAAGCCGTGAAGCTCCCAATTTTCGCGGTCAAAGTACGTATCTAAATCGACGTTAACGCATGAAATACCCACACGCATCCAGATCCGCCTTTTACGCGGAGGTAATGGCCTTACTCTGCTCCCTTTACATGGAATTTGCTGCAAAATAACTGAAACTTAGTAAATTGTCCTTGAATAATACTTTTAAGCTGAGAATGAGATGCTTGAGTTGGACTCCCCACATGTCAATGTTTCAATTGAAATTTTATTGCATATTTGGCTTTTTATGTGTGTGTCTTTTGCACGTATGTAATGATGTGATGTAATTTTTGATGCCTATATTGGCCAGGTCTCCCTTTGCAAAAGAGATTTTTAATCTCACTGAATACCTGGTTAAATAAAGGATAAATGAAAAAAAATAAATGGATCATAATCTAAAAATTCTTTCTTCCTACATAAATACTTTAAAAGCCATGTTTATCTCAACAGAAGGCACTTTTAAAACCATTTATTAACAGACTGGTCTGCAGTAAGGGGTCTTCTGTACAACAACACTGGGAAAATATTGACATTGCTCAACACAGACCACGGAAATCCCTTAAACTAACTAAGACCAAACATCTTAATCTATTACCAAGAGCTGAAACAATAAATCAGATTAATCGATTATTGAAATAATCACCAACTCATTTAGTAACAGATTAAACGTTAAGTGGGAGTGTAGAGACTCTGAAAGATGCCTTTAGCTGACAAAGCGACTCACCTTTAGCAGCAATTCTACCAAAACTGTAAAGAAAATATGTAAACATATTGCATTTAAAAATATATATATTTTTTGTCAGTTTGCTCTATCAAGAATTTCTCAAGTTTAAAAGCTTTAGTTTCCCCTTGTTTAATTTTACAAAAAGTCTCTAAGGAAGTTTTTGCTATCCAAAAAAATTATCGACAGATTAATCAATTTGCTAAATAATGGTTAGTCGCAGCCCTAATATGAACCATTAGACTTGCTTAGAATGAGATAAAGGTTTTGGGATTGCTCAGTATTATAAAATATTATTCTAGGGATTATATCCACTTGTGTGACCTGCTGCCATCACTCTGTGAGCTTTAATATTTTAGACAATGTCATTCCTGTCCGGTGTGAGCATCTGCTGCCTCCAGACAAAATTACATTAGCATGTGAAATGAAGGTTAACACAGAATAAATCAGCCAACTATTATTTCACTCTAAACAGCCCTTATTAGGATTGGAAGTGGTCAGATGACTACAAAACTGGTGGGAATTATGAATTGTAAGAGTATTTCTGTTCATTTCGCCCCATTTCCATTAGTGCCCCTCAAATCGACTCGTCTGCTCCACGCTTTGGTTTGCATCTGAGCCACACAGACTAAAGAGGTAACATGATGAGAGCTGTAGCAACCAAACTAGACTGAGCAGCACTCACATAATCATCATTCTATTTTCAGAGAGGAAATCCAGAGGAAGGCTTCATGCAGCAAAACAAAGTAGAGGAGGGAGAGAAGCCATTAAGCTGAATCACTGAAGAGAATGAGCTGGAGGATGTGACGCTAGGCTAACAATTCCTAATGCTAGCTTACTAAAAGTCCATTGTACAATGATGTGTTGGTATTAGTTATCATGGATATGCTGAGACAAGTGACGTTTTCTTAATAAATCATACTCAGATCATGACAAGGCACTTTATTAAACCAACTTAAAGCTTCATTGGCACAAACTTTTAATACTGCCCAGCAAAGCTAACAATAAAAATAGTCTATATTTATCTAAAAGGAGCTTTCCGCATCAATTATTATCTGTACACAAGTCCACTAAGTAAATGTTGTGGATAAACCAGATTAAGCCATGTAGACTACCTTTCCTATTCAGTCAGGTGTCAGGTTTAACCAGAAGAGTTAAAATTGTCTTTTTTGATATATAATTAGATCTTCATCTACAGTCTGAAGTGTTTTGAATCCACATATATGATCATGAAAAATGGATCAGGACAGAACGAGGTCACAGATACTAACTGCATAAATGAGCCTCTTTTATAGGGTGGCTTTAACCAGCGCTAAAACAACTAATCGGATTAATCATGATTAATTGATTATAGAAATAATTGTCAACTAACTTAGTAATCAATTAATCATAAACTGGAATATAGAGACTGTAAAACATTCCTTTAGCTGAAAGAGAGGCCAATTTAGTGCAGCTATTATACCAAACCTGTAATATATATTTTATTAACATTTTGCATTTAAGATATATATATAAAAAAAAAGCAGAACTCTATGCAGAACTACTCCAGCAGAATTGTTTTAGGCTACGTTCACACTGCAGCCTGAAGTGACCCAAATCTGATTTTTTTTGCCCCTATGCGACCTGGATCTGATCTTTTCATTGCTGTCTGCACGACACAGATCAGATTTCTTCCAGGGGACCCAGGCCACTAGGCTATGTGGTCCTGAATCGGATACGGATCTGATCTTTTCAAATGCGATCTGTGTCTGAGCGGCCAGGTCGCATTCATCCCACCTGAAAGCCATTAATACCCGAGGTCACTATTACGGGATTTTGCTATGAAGAAGCGGCAAGAAAAAACAACCATGGCCAAAGATGATGCGGAGAGCAGTATTTATGTTTAACCATCTTGAAATTATTGTGTTTTTATGGTTGGAAAAGATCGCTAGATGTGCTGCTGCACTACCATCCATGTTTACTTCCGTAAACACTGAGCATGCTGGCCTGTGATGTCATTGCATCCTCTCCTGCACATGCAGGACACTTGCATTGTATGACTGCATTCCACACAGGAGATCACATAGAAGTCGCATATATTTGGAAATGTGAACAGCAACGCAAAAAAATCGGATTCCGCAAAAAAAAATCTGAATTTAGCAACAAGGCCTGCAGTGTGAACATAGCCTTAATGGCGGATTATACTTCTGCAACCGCACACATCAACTGTCACTTGGGTCTGGTCATGAACAAGTTTAGCTGGTATGGTTCTGCAACGTCTGGAATTTCTAGGGATGCACAGCAGTTTCCCGCCAAAGCGCTAGTGGGAGCCTATAGGAGAACTTGCGAACTCTTTGGCGGATGGTCAATAGAACTTCTTCGGCGGCGCCGGCGGGAGTGTTCATTTTCCAAAACAACATGTCTGAGGCATCGTTCAAGTGGTTGTACTTCCGAACCTCCTCGATCAACCTTTCGTTGTGGTTATCCATTGCTGTTATTACTCCTCGGTTTTTAAAAATGGCGTGCCCCCGCACCGAATCGAGAAGGACGACCACACAGACAGCCGGAAAGGCATACCGAGGACCAATCACAGCTGCATTTTGTCTGCGAATTTCCACTTGAGGCCTGCGCAGGTTTGCGACCGTCTGACACATAGTCAGGATTTTTTTTGAGGTGCACGACGACGGTTGCAGAGCACAGAGACAGATTTGACAGTTGCAGAGGCTATGCCTCAGAAGCATAAATTGGCCTTTAGTTTCACCTGGTTTAATTTAATAAAAAAAAATCTTCCTTAACGAACCTTTGGCTATCCCATTAATTGAAAACAAATAATCAACAGATTAATCATTTGCATAATATTCGTAAGTAGCAGCCCTAGACTCAACAAATATGTAACTAAACTGGTGACAAAAAGAGCATTTATAACATAAAGTTTACTCATTTAAGATGAGTAAAGATATGTTATCTGACCAATGGGAAATATCTTAAAGCAAAATGCATGGTCTGCACATGTCCTGCAAGACATCTCTGATCAGCTGAAACCTCAGACGCTCTGATCCACCTCAGACTGCAGTTGCAGCCAAAGCTGGTGTGGCCATGCTGGACAAGTGTTGTTTTTCCACCATCTTGGCTGCAGGCTTTAAAAGAAAATCACAGTCCAATGATAATAGCTAACTGAAGTACATTAGATAAGAGTGGTATGCTTCAGGTAATTTGTTTCTGCTTTAATGACATTACTAGCTTTATGTTAAGCTAAAACATCTGATTCTTTCCTCAATATAAGATTAGGGACTTAATAGAATCAAGGAGATGAAAGAGCAAAACTAAGGGGGGGGTTCAAATAGCCCAGATATGCTTTCTGATTAAGGACACAACCCCTAGATGTCCCAGAAGGCAGCAGTGCTCTGGAGCTGGACGCGCATCACTTGCAGCTCCAGGCGGCGACCACCTGCTGCCGAGTCCTCGCCCCACAGGTGACCTTGGTGGGTGAGCATCGCTGCGCCCTGACCCAGCCCCAGGCGAGCCGGACCGACAGCTGATGCTCCTCTCACGCAAACAGCAACAAAAGAGCCAAACGTTCAAGTTATCCGAGACCAGCTTTGCCACAAAGAACCACCGACTAATTCATGATTTCACTCAAACTGACCCCGATCTAATTAACCCGACCTCCTTGAAACAAGGGTCCGTGCTTATAATTCATATCATCACCTGACAGCCTCAGGTTTCCCCGGGTTTTAATGATCATTCGGACCGCTGTCACAGTGATATCATCCGGATAAGGAACTAAAAAAAAAGTGGCTAAAACAACCAGCTAGGTAGCATGCTAATAAGTTGGTTAGCATGGGAACTCTGCTGCTAAAGCCCAGCTGAATAAAATCTGTTCTGCTAACAAACTTGTTAGCGTGCTAGCTCTATGCTACCTATTGGTTAGCACATACTCGAGGAAGGAAAAATACGATTTTCTTCTTTATCAGGGGAACCTACCGTCTGGTTTTTTTAAAATAAACAAGCTACGTTAAAACATACTAGAAATAAATGTTTAAACTGGTGACTATTAGGCAAAAATAACTTACTGGAAAGCTTAAGATTCGAGCATCCCGACGAGCTGCTGCCGGAGGCCTGCGGGACCCCGGACTTTCCTGTGCTGCTCCCCACGGCAGCGGCTGATCCGGCGGAGGCTGCGAGGGCTCCTGGAACACCTGGCGGCTCAGCAAACGAGCTGGTCCTGGGCCGCCCGCTGCCGCTCATATCTCTGAGCAGAGGTCAGAGTTATTCTCCCCTCTGTTTTCAGCTCAGCGACTAATAATTATGATCAACGGGTGGCGAATAATAGTTAAAAAAATTGCGCTTCAGTTTCCGCCGCCAGCTGTCTGGGCTGAAAGCTGCTGCTAGACACCTAGATACAGAGCTGCCGCAATGCCACCTGGGAGATGGAGTTCGAGGCAGCTGGGGAAAATGTTTGTACCCATAAAACTAAATGACTACAACTTTGCCATTAATTACCTAAAAGTTATTTAAGTCCAAATTAAATAATTTAACAATTTAATAACAATGTAAACATATTTATAATCAAATGAAATGAGTAAATCTACTCTTCTGTAACAAACTACACAATAAACAATACATATTTACAATGGCAAGTAAATATAAATGTATAAATGCTTATACACGTGTGTGTGTGTGTGTATATATATATATATATATTTCTATAATATATACATGTATTTTTATGTATATATAATATATATGTAATATATATATATATTATATATGTATAGATTATATATATTACACATATATATATATATAACATATACATATATAATATATGTATATATTATATCTATATATTATATCGATATATATATATAATGTACTTCTATATAATGGCAAGTAAATATGAATGTATGAATGCTTATACACACACACATACATATATATATATACACACACACATTTATCTACACACACGGATATATATATATATATATATATATATATATATATATATATTTTTTTTTTTTTTTTTTTTTTTTTATAATAGATGATTGTATATTTTTGCAAGACTGGAATATGCATAAATACTCACTCGACAAGGCTTATGGCTTTTGACTGAGGAAAATGTATTCTATTCTCTGTTTCCAAATCATTTCTCCTTGTTTTTATAGGTGTGGACACCGATACCTGGCTGTGCAGTATCAGCCGATACCAATACCATCTGTTTCAAATTGATGTGTGTGTGTATATATATATGAAGAACTGCATACTACTTGGATGTTAAATAATTGCCATCATGGCTTTGTCAAGCTGCTGCCTACCTTTGTGAAGCAGGAAAAAGACTAAAACAAAGTGAATCCAGTAGAACTTTTTATTGCCTACCTGGAATGGATGACAATAGTTAAATAAACTTTTGGCCCTAAAAATGGTATCGGTGCCCTATTTGTCGGTACTCGCCAACACTAATTCCAGGTGCATAACAAAAGGAAGAAAAGCAGATAGATAAACACTCAACAACACAAGGCATTGTGTTAGATCTTTAATATTTTCAATATTTAGTTTCTTTTTGTTGTCATTTTAGAAATATTGCACATGGTCAACATGCCTGCTTATGAGATAACACTCACATCGCTCATCCTTAAAATTCCTTCTCCAAAGTAAGGACAGTTTTATTTTAGAAGCACAATCATACACTTTACACGCATACATGTGTGTGAACGCACGCATGTCTGTGCGGGCGTGTGCAAGTGTGCATGTGTTTGCACATGCATGCAGATCGACACTTAACAGCCCTAAAGAACCCCCCCTCCCTAAAAGTGAGGTGAACCGATCCTCTATAATTACCTTTGTGTGTTGATTTATATTTATGCAATAAAAGGTGTATCCTGCGTATGTTTTGTATATATTTATACACGCTTCCTGAATCAGCTGAGTTTATTAACAGTCTATATGGCTGAGGAAATAGTCGCTGTGACTATAAAATACCATCTCTTTGAGTAGAATATAGAATTGAAAAATATGCTTGATGATGCTGTTGAAAGTGGTGACAGGAGAAGAGGTCGGTCGCGGTTGACAAACTGCCTGCATAAAGCCAAACATACATCCCGCTAGTACATAAATGCAATGAAATATGGAAAATACCTGTAATATATTTAGATATATATAGATATATATATGTATACATATAGATATATATATATATATATAGTCACACATCCAAACCTATACAGCGAAATAAAAGAGATACCCATAATAAGAACTACCCCACTTTTCACCAAAGAAGCAAAGAGCCAAAAAGTGCTATTCAAATAATTGTTGTTGACTTTTAAGCAAGTTATACTCTCTATCTCCTTAACGCTGATAATATTTGTGATTCTTTTTGTTTTTTTGCTTTTTTTAACCACAGTTCAAAGATCACAACAGCTCTTTTCCCCACATCGACTGACTGCACTGAATTAAAAATCTATGGCACAGAGCTCGCTTCCCCCCCCCACACAAAGTTAATAAAGCCATTTCCAAAAAGAAATAAAATGTCCTATTGCAACACTATGGGAAAGGACAAAGTGTCGAGACGTGAGGGGAGGGAGGGGAGGGGGAGTGGTCCAGGGTCTCCTCCAGGGCGGCTCCAGATCTGCTTTCCCTGAACTGAACCCTAACCAGAACCATCCTGAGCTACATAGCGCTTGACCCGAGACCAGTGCTTAAGGGCACTTTCTAACAACACTGGAAGGGTGAGGAGAGTCAGAGGGGAGGGAGATGGAGGGGGGGTGGGGAAAACATATGGAAAGAGGCTATTTTACTAAAACAATCTCTTAAAAACAATACTTTCCTGATTGAACTTGTGGCGATCCCCCGACAACAAGGGGACGCACAAAATGTGCAAACACCTGATTTTAACATTTAATTTTTTTTTTCAAAATATGAAACCACCAAACATCCCTGCCCCGCCCTGTTTCTGAGTCTGGCCAGGAACCGTCAGAAGGAGGGGTGGAAAGGGAGGGCACGTACTGATTTACCCCCCCTCCCATTTTGTGTCCTTTCTTTTCTTTCTTTCCTTCTTTTTTTTTTTTGTCTTTTAGATTTTTTTGTCCTTTTTATGCTGGAGAAGAAACACATTAGAGTCACGAGAGAAAGAGAGAGCGAAAAAAAAAACAGGCCACGGTAAAACTGGTTATTTCCACGGCAACAATGACGAGAGAAAAATCAACATGGACTCCATCCAGAGGAGGGATTCTGAGAAGTTTGGTTGAGTTCCTGCTTTTCCTTCCTGTCGGTGAGCTCGTCACATTCGGTCCAGTGCTGGAGTTTCCGCCTCCAAATCGCCACAACCAGTAGTCTCGTTACGTAATCTCTTTATGGTGCCCGTTCAAACAGCTTTCAGGGGATCGGACCCCCCCCTCTCCCTCCCAGACATACAGACATAGATATTCGGCTCCTGCCCGTGAAGCTCTCAGTCTGTTATAATGGCAACAGCTGAAGGTGCAAAGATTGGTCACACTGCATCCAGACTCTTCCGTCTCTCACTACAATCACTAGAAAGAGTGCAGGCCGATGGCTTCGTCAGACCCGGGGTTTGATTATCTTTGTGTTCGCACTGCATATGTGTCTACGCATGCCTCCGTGTGCGCGTGCCGACTGTCCTGCAGCATCGAGGGGCTGTTGAAATATCAGTGGAGGTCGCTGGGGTTGTGTTTGCGGCCCGACCACGGTGCTGAGGAGTGGAAGGGCGCCAAGGAGGTCAAGTCAATGGCATCTGAGGGGTGGCTGGCTGGCTGGCAACAGCAAACTGCATCTGCACGCTAAGTGACATAGTGCCTTTGTGTGTTGTTTCCTTGGTTGTGGCTCCGGTGGGACGAACAACCAAGAGTAACAGTCTAATTTGGTTCCTGTGTGGGTGGTGTGTGCACGTGTGTGTGTGTGTACCAGAGAGATAGAGAGTGTGTACCGAAGAGTTTGAGTCCCAAACTCCTTCAATGTGCTGAGAGCAGACCTGGGCAAAACCTTCAAGAAAAACATTCAGGATAAAAGGAAATTCAAGAAGCACTTAACTCATCACGCCTTGCATGTGGTTTAAACACTTCAAGGTCTGATTAGACAATCAAATCCTGTCTGGAGGTGTCTTATAATTTCAGCTGTTGTCTGTTTTTTTTTGTTTGTTTTTTTTTTGCCCAGGTCTAGTAGGAATCAGTGCCAGTGGAACCAGTCCTGTTCTGGTTATCGCACACACTTCTCTCTTTCCGTTTTACGGTCCTTCGCTTTTCGGCTCCTCCGAGCTCTGGCCTTTGCCTCCCTGATGCTCCGTCCCTCCGTCGTCCCGCGTCGACTGACTGGAGGACGAGTGGTGGGACGGGGAAGGCCCGGCGTCGGAGGACCCCCCAGGCTCCAGTGTTCCTGGCGTGGCCGTCTGCATGATCTTCTGACGAACCTCTCGGATCTTCAGCTGCAGACACACTTTGGTGGGGAAAGTGTCCGGGAAACGCGCCTGGAAGGCGGCTGTGGCCTGAGCTGGACAGAAAAGATGGAGGACGGAGGGAAATTTAAAAAAGAGGTACAAAATCTGAACAAATAAAAAAACATTTCATCTTAAAAAAAAGAGGAAATGTAACGTCTGAGGGCAAATATGGCTCTGAACTGTAAAGGGTTCAGATCAGAAGTGGGTAGGAATTAATAATGGTTGGCAGGCTTTTAGCTAGCAATGCGTAACGGCCGTACATCGTACGCCCCTTACTAAAAAAAATGAGAAATTGTACGCCCTTTTTTTGGGATTTACAGCTTTGTTACGCTCTAAGTTTCCCCTGGAAATTTCGTTCAGATGTTCAACATTTCACAAGCAGCAGATTCTGGAGCGCCACATCAACCAATCAGAGAAGCTGATCTTTGAGCTGGCAGGGAGACAGACACAGCACTGCTGATGCAGGGCGCTATGATCACTCCTCTGAAACAGTTCATTAACGCCAAAATTAACTTAAAATGCGAAAACCCGCCAGCAATATGTTTGCTTTTATTCTCCTGATGCCTGCAGCTTGTGCCACATACCTGAAAAACGAAAACATCTACTTCTAGTCACCACCAACAATAGGGGAAAAACCCCAAGAGGCGACCTGACCTTAGGCAGCTGCTGCTGGGGATTCCCAGTGACAGCGAACCACCTGTATATGGGGGTCTGAGCGGCTCCCAGGATGAGGCAGGATGGTAATCTGGATGAACTAACTGCACAGACGATGTTTTCAGGGGAACTTTCTCGCATAAAAAAATATTAAAACTACTTTTTACCCACTAATCAGAGAAAATATAGCAAAGCCGCTCTCTGCCATTAAAGAAAGGAGCAGCAGACGCATCTGGACACATTTTACTGTACTAACTGACCTGAGTTCAAGCATAAAAAATGAAGCAGCAGACGCTGCTGATTGTTATGATCGTTTGAATTAACCTATGAAACATAGTATTGTACCTAAACATTAACTCATGTCTTTCTTATGAAATTTCCACCTCTAGTGAAGCACAGATATACGGAAGAGGATTAGGGCCACTGAAAAAAAAAAGTTAACTGATTTTTAAATTTTATTTCAGTTTAATATGGGAAAAAAATTCAGAATTCTGACAGCTAACAAACATAGCCATAGCCATGTCTGTTTTAGAGACTAGCTCTCTTCTGCTCCTCCATTAATGAGGGGGTCCCTCGGGCACGTAAAAAAGTTGCCTAATTCCGTCATTGTCCACCAATGTGTCACTGGCCACCTCAAACAACTCACATCTTTGTCAGTGAAGCTGAGAGCTCCACATCTCTTCCTTCATGGTGCCCATCTACATTAAGATCCACAATTCTGAGAATAAAGTCAGAATTGAGAAAAAAGTCAGAATCCTGAGATTAAAGTTAGAATTCTGAGAAAAAAGTCAGAATTCTGAGATTAAAGTTAGAATTCTGAGAAAAAGTCATAATTCTGAGAAAAAAGTCATAATTCTGAGAAAAAGTCAGAATTGAGAAAAAAGTCAGAATTCTGACTTTTTTTTCCCATGTTAAACTGAAATAAAATTTAAACATCAGTTAACTTTTTTTTTCAGTAGCCCTAATCCTCTTCCATACATATACTTCCCATAATCAGGACAAAAGTAGTGTTGCAATAAAGTAATAAGTTAGCTGCATTCCACCTTAAAAATGCAGGAAATAGCGTTTAAGATAGATTAAATTGCAGTTGTCCCGCGGAGGTTCACCCCCAGACCCCCCTATGCTGCGCAAAAGCTAAAGGTACGACCCACCAAGGGAACACGCTATGAAATATTCCTAGATAAAGGCCTGTTGGCTGGTCTTTGACCACACCCATGTATTGCTTTACTACCTCGGTTCTCCAAAGTGTGTGCGCGACCCACTGGTGGGGAATTGAGACGTACAGGTGGGGTGAGGCAAGTTCCAGTGTGTGTGTGTGTGTGTGTGTTGGTGACTATAAATGTAGAGCGATGTGAGAGCAAACTGTCCTTGTAGCTGTATGTTGCCGCTTTTTAGACCAATCAAACCCACAAAGTAATCCTTACTAACCTACATGCAGTCTAATTAAAAGAACATTAGATATGAGAAAAATTTCACTTTACCTGGACCTGAAGTGCCAAAATAACGCGATTGGCGTGGCGTCAGCATGGCCAATTGTAACGGAATAAACTTTCGCGCCCCAGTGTTGCCAGCTCAGCGACTTTGTCGTATATTTCGACCCCTCCAGCGACTCTTTTTCAAAAAAGCGACTAGCGACAAATCTAGCGACTTTTGGAGACTCTTACGTGAAAGCACGTATCGTTCCTTTTCTTGTCCTCAAGCGGCAGCCGTGGAAGCGCCCTCCTCCCTCCCAACCCGCCCTCCCGTTCTCCTGCCAGGAGTCCCTCTCAGCGCTGCAGTCAGAGACAAAGCATGTTTACCCTCAGCGTCAGACTGCAAATAAAAGCGCTTTATCTTGCCGGGACGGCGCAGGTTGATCATAATTAACTGAATTTGAAATATTTTTATCTTAAATGAAATACAGCATTTGATTCACACAGCCATGTTCATGTTTTCTGGTTTGGAGTGGAGAGGGAGCCTCATCAGGCAGCGAAAGAGCTGTGTGCATTCTTCTTCCCTTTGCCACATCATATCTCTGCTGAGATGGGCTTTTCAAGCTGTTGCTTCACGGAAAACAAAGCATGACTTAAAGTGGCAGTATCAAGCCTGCAACACCGTTTTGAGAAACTGTACAATGCGAAAGCCAGGCTCCATTACAGCCACTAATGCAGGGATAAATAGACCTGTGTCTTGCCAGATGGATTTCACTTCTTTTTCTTTTATTAAGAGATTGCAGAGTGGCACTTTAATTTTTCTATCTTTGAGCATTTTTTTTCTTGATTTTTGAGCGAGCTTGCTGTTATTTTGATGTAGATAGTTTGTATTTAGTCTACTACTTGTTACTTCAATAAAAATTGGAACATTTTAAGATTGTTTCATATTTCATTAGCATTGTGTTGGGGGCGATGGGGACAGGCGAGGGCTTGAAAAATTCCCCCTTGTCCAAAGTGGGGAATGACAGAAAAAGTTTGAGAACCACTGCTTTACTGTAAGAAATAGCTGCATCAATGTGGCTTTCTGGTAGTAATACTTCTTATCACATCTGTTTCTGTTAGCTCATTGCACCCGGAGCTGGAATTCTATTCAGGCTTAAAAAGGTCTATCTAAGCACTGTGGAAGGAAGCTTGGTGAATATAACCTTTTGGTCTTTTTTATTAGGCATATAACGAGGCTAATAGAACTTTTGGACACGTCTGCAGGAGGAAGTGGACAAAAAACACCTGAAAGTCTTCTGTTCTTATTGCTAGCACAATCCAAAATCCAGGAATCAACAGGTATTAAATTAGGAGCTGATAATACAAACCAATTTTCTCTGCTTAGAAATGCTCTCTGCTTTTTGCAATGATGTTAGAGAAGGCAGAGATACTGAGGTCAAATGAGTTATTTCTGAATGTGTAACATTTTCACATGCGTTGGTAACCTTCTGTATTTTCTCCTCCTTTTATGCTCTTTATTTTTGTCTGACACTGTAAAGGGCATTACCTTGAAAAGAGAATCTGTAAAGTTTTCAGCCAGACAGGGTCGGGATCTTCAACCACAGGTTTAACAGATAAAAATCTCAAATCTCCACTTCTTTTTTTCCTCTGAGATGATTTTACCTGAAGGAAAGAAGCCGTGTTCCTGAAACAGCTGCATGACCAGCGCCCGGCGCTGATCCAGCGTCCTGCGAAGCGACGAGTAGGGAACCCTGTCCAGCTCTCCTGGGGGAACATCCGCTTCCGGACCTGTTTGGGTATAAAACGGCATCACAGAAATGTTGGGAACTCGGCACCTGGCGATGGCTGTTCACCCGTCCTACCTGGTCTGTCAAACGTGAAGATGTCTCCCTCGCACTTGGCCGCGCTCTTTGGGGTGTTGGGCTCTGAGCTGCAGCTGGAGAGACGCCGGGTCTTCCTACGGGGGGAGCTGGGATCTTCTGCTGCCCCTTCAAGCTCTGGAGGGACCCGAGGAGGGGTGAATTTAAATAAATGATTGATTGATTGTCTTTATTGATCTCACAGTGGAGAAATTTACTTGTTACATCAGCTCAAAGAGTCAAAGAAGAAAAAAGTTTTAAAGGAAGGAAAAGTTGCATGGGATATATACAGTATATACAGTGCATCTACATATGTATGTACTTTTTTATAGTAGGATATTATACAGGGTTGTTACACAGGATGTTTACATGGGTATATATATAGAGGATATTCATATTTATATCTATGTATGTAGTTTAGTGTTGCACCAATGCAACATTTTGGCCCCAATACCTGATACCTGGCTGTGCATTATTGGCCGATACCATCTGTTTGAAATTGATGTGTGTGTATATATGAAGAACTGCATACTTCTTAGATGTAAAATCATTTCCATCATGGCTTTGTCAAGCTGCTGCCTACCTTTGTGAAGCAGGAAAAAGATTAATACAAAGTGAAATTTTGGCTCTCAAAATGGTATCTGTGCCCTTTTTGTTGGAATTCGCCAAAATCGATACCACTGTTTTAGTGCTGGATCGGGGCCCTGCCCGATACTGGTATCGGTATCAGAGCGACACTAATATAGTTATTGCACTGGGTGTCAAATATAAAGTAATAGGTTAACGCACAGAGAATCAAAAAGTAAGTTGCACATTATTCATTGGACATGTTATTGCCGTTGTAGTGTCGCAATGTAGAGTCTGGTTGCAGAAATTTAAAACAGGGTGTAAAAGGAGAGAGAAAATGTTAGTTCTATTTCATCCCTACTGACCGCCAGAGGCGGTGCTTCAAGCACTGAATGATCATTCATGCGCATGCGCAGGTCGAGTATTAATGACAACAAAGTCAGCTGTGACCTGCCGGGGACCCACGTGACTCTATATAGTCACGTGGCACCCGGCAATCAATCCCTTTTGTTCTTCTCGCGCGCAGGTGTGTTGAGTACAGGAGTGTGGTCGTGAGAAGCTGCTTGCTTCTGTGTATACCACTAGTTTCCTGGCTGCTTGTTGCTGGTAGCCCCGTGACCGGGTTTGGTCGGAGCTGCGGGTAAGTCTCGCCCTCCAGGGGCTGCACAAGCTGCTTTCACCTTACCAGATCTGCGGTGACTGGTAAGTTTTCGTAGACTGGATCGGTTGGCTGCACTGGAGCAGCCTACCGACTGGGCGGGCGCTTCGCCGCGTGCTCGTTTGCCGATGGAGAAAGCGGTGTGCAAACGTTCTACTGGGGCTGCACCTTCGGTACCGACAAAGCGTGCCAGACGGACCGATGCAGGGAGGTTGTCCACGAGAGTGGATCATCTCACTACTGAGCTGGCCCAAATGAAAGCCCTCCTCCAGTCTTTTCAGACTGCTGATAATCGTGGCGCGGCTCTCCCTACCGAGCAGGATGAAACGTCAGTCAATGACGACGATGCTGTTTCTGTGGCGGCCTCTGGCACCCATTTCTGTGAGGAACTTCCGAAACTGGGCTCCAGGGCCTCTGGGTCGGACTCCATTGCCTCCCAGGAGGATGCGGGGGGGTCTGTGACATCCGCTATTCGAACGGCTCTTGCCCGTTTACAGATTAGTGTTCCTCAGGCCCAGCCTACGGCTTCCAGCGCCTTCTTTAGGCGCAGCAGGTCAGAGACTGCCTTTGTGGTACCTCCCTCGCCGGAGTATGTGCGTGAACTACATGCTTGCTGGTCAGACACCAAGGCGCTTTCACGTCTGACAACGGATGGCAGGGTCCTGGCAGCTATGCAGGAGGCACCCAAGGTTGGCTTGGGGCAGATGCCAGCGGTGGAACCGGGCATTGCCTCTCTTATAATCCCGCCTGATGAGGCCTTGCGGCCCAATGCCCGTTGTCCGCGTCCTCAGTGCCGTATTACCGACGACCTTCTCTGCAAGGCCTATGACTCTGGGGCCCGCATGGGCCGGATTGGGAACTCTCTCTCCCATCTTATGCTGGCCCTGTCTTCCTCCTTGGAATCTGTTCCACTGGATCATGCCACGCAAGGCCTGGTTGATGCATCTCTGCAGGCCTTTGCTCTTATGACGAGGGAACTTGGACGCACACTCTCCACACTGGTTCATGCTCGCCGCCAGGTCTGGTTGGCGCAGTCACCACTAACTGAGCCTTGTAGGAGGACCCTCCGGGCCCTGCCTGTGGTCCCGGGGGAGCTTTTTGGTTCTGCGGCACTGGACGCCTTGGACCGTACGGCTCAGGCCTCTAGAACGAGGCAACAGCTGGCAGGGCTTCACAGACATGATCGCCAGCCAGTCAGCACCTGGGCAGCTGCGGGTCCTTCACGGAGGTCCTCAGGGCCTTCTCCTTCTTCCACTGAGCCCCAGGGTCTGGTACCAGGTCAGAGATCGGTCCAGAGACCTGCTCCAGATCAGAGAAACAGAGCTCGAGACCAGGCTGGGACAAGGTTCTTTCATCCCTTTCGAGCCGCACAGTCTGGCCAGTGCCCTCTCTGGCCTTCGAAGGGCCGGGGGGCCCGCAGATGATGCTTTAGGGCCGGTGGTCGGTTATTTTTCCCTGGGACAGCTCAGCTTCTGGGCTGCCCACACCCCGGACTTGTGGGTGTTGTCCACCCTGTCCCGGGGGTACCGTCTTCAATTCCGCCGCCGGCCACCTATCCCTGGCCGGGTCAGGATGACTGTGATCCACGACCCGGTGAAGGCACAGGCACTGAACCAGGAAATCTGCACCTTGCTGGCCAAGGGTGCTATAGTGCCTGTGGACCCCCTGCTGGATCCAGGGGGCTTTTATTCCACGTATTTTCTGGTTCCGAAGAAGACCGGGGGCCTGCGTCCAGTCTTGGACCTCAGAGGCCTGAATGTGTACTTGAAGGCCATGCCCTTTCATATGCTGACCACCAGGG
>JAGKQL010000026.1:3322429-3436309 GCA_018398635.1 Cyprinodon brontotheroides
GCTACATCACCAAAGTTGACAAATTTTGTTGCTGTATGTATATTTTTTACCCAGCAGATTTGGTGACATTTTCAGCAGACCCATAATAAATTTAGGAAAGAACCAAATTTTATGACTGTTTTTTGTGACAAACATGTATGTGTTCCGATCACTCTATCACAGAAAAATAAGAGTTGTAGAACTTATTGAAGTCTCAAGACAGCCATAACATTATGATTTTTTACAAGTGTAGGTACACTTTTGACCACAACTGTATTATAGTATAGATTAAATTCATCATCCAGCTGCTGCTCTGCAGAATTCTCTCCCCCAAGAGCCGAATCACGCCATCTAGCGGAAAATCACACAGCTTTTTCAAATCACGAATGTCAGTGATTTTAAAGTAATTTTGAGTGATAAATAATTTGTTTTTGCCGGTGGGCAAATGCAATGAAATTTGTACTCTCCCGACAATAAAAACTACTTGCCCCGGGAGATCGGGCGATGGTTAACATCGAGCCCTGATAACCCTCGTTAGGATGTGGTGATCTCTGAGAATTTTTTGGTTTCAAAAACTTTAAAAATCCACTGGATTTTGTTTCAAAGTATGAAAACCTTTCCCTTCCCATCCAGGAAGCCTTGAATTGAAAAAGCTTCCTAGATGGGAAGGGAAATGTCTTCAAACTTGGAATCAAAGTCAAGTGGATTTTTTTTTTTTTTTACTTTATTGAAATGACAATGTTCTGACATGACTGAGAATCTTCATTTGAAGTATTTCTTTGTGCAAAAAAAAAATATATTTTTTTTTCTATAAGTTTTATTCTCTGAAATGAGCAAAATAAAATATTGAAACTTTTCAAGATTATAAAATACATCTATTAAATTACATTGGAATGAACAGAAATGATTTGTCTTAATTTGGTGCAAACTGTTTTCTACATGATGAAAGTAAATAAATATTATTCTTGGCTTAGTGTGGAGACGTTTATAGAGAATATTTGAACTAAATAAATACTGTGATTGATGCAAAGAGGGACAACATAGATAAAGTTTGAGTAAATCTGTATTTTCTAACTATGTAAAAATAGCTGTAAGAAAATCATGAAATTAAAGTGTTTTTTATTTAAGCCACATATTAATGTTTAAGCTTTGAACAGAGGCTCTCAGGTGATGTGTTTTAACTACCTGGTGGGCGGGGGTGTGAGAAGAACGGTCTGTGGTGGCGTAGCTCCAGATGCCATCACTGTCGTCATGGATACAGGGTATGGGCTCCCAGAGTGCACTGCAGCCACGGCGCTGGGATGGACGTTGGTCTGAACTGGCATGGGAGTGAACTGGATGATCTGAAAGGAGAAACAAAGAGATGGAGTTAATAAAAATACACATTTATAGATACATTAAAGGACTCTGCATGACATGGGAAAGAAAATCTAGCTCCTTTTTTTTACTGGATTTAACTTCTGGAATATCTTCATGCTTTAAAAATGTTCAAGTCAGACATTTTTCAAACAACTGACCTTTAAATGAATAGGAGAGATGCTTTAAGTTTTACTTTGCTTGTTCTTTGAATGCAGCATCAGCACCAAGAGGCGGAAACTTTTAACAAAAGCTTAAAAGCCTTTAAAATAAAGTCCAACAGGTTAAAGAACCGGCAGAGAGTTTATAGAGAAGTTTTACTGAGATTAGCTGAAGCCTTGATGTGCAGGAGGTAAACCAGTTCAGGTCTTGGCTGGATAATCTTTTTTTTTTATCTTTTAGATTTTCAGACATTCTTTGATTTTGTGCTTGTAGTAGAGATGTTCAAGTTAAGACTCAAGTCTTTGAAGGGCAAAGATCAAACGGTTGAATAAACATTTTCTTATGAAATCCACAATATCTAGGTCACCTCCAACGCAGCATCGCTGTGGGTTAGGAATTAAAAAAACAAATCGATCCTGTAGATTCTCACTGCTCTGAGAAGGTTGCAAGTACCCAGTTTGATCCCCACAGCCTGCACTCTGGGTCCCTGAGCAAGACCCTTAACCGGGTTAGGGTCTTGCACAATGGTAGCCCACTGCTCCCCAAGGGGAGGGGTTAAAGGCAGAGTGAATTTCTCCAGGGTGAAAAGTTCAATTATTATTATTATTATATAAATAACTAAAAAGAGCATCTAAGGATGACTTTTTTATCACTCAACATTTAATTCTCTAGAGAGAAAAAAAATCACTTAGAAATATAAACAGGCCTTTAGAAAAAACAGCAAGAGTTCAACACTGGTTATTGTTCATTTTTTTGGCCTCTTTTTGGTTGTAATTAATAAGTTAACAGATGTTAGGTTCTGTTTTTTATTGGCCTAAATCCAGAAAGCTTTCTTCTCTTTACTCTCTGCTAGAGTCAATGAGGCAGACACCCTGCCTACTTTTAAGGCCAGGCTTAAAACGCCTCTTTTTGATAAAGCTTATAGTTAGAGTGGCTCAGGTTGTCCTGAGCTATACTTAATAATAGTTATGCTGCTATAGGCTTAGACTGCTGGAGGACATAAGGACCCCTTTTTTCATCATTCTGCTTCATTCTATCTCTATTCTCCCACTCTGCAGAATCTGTTAGTTCTAATCTCTAACGTTCTGCTCTCTCTGCTTTTTCTCATAGTAGCTTCATCTGGTCTGTTCCTGTTTGGCTGTGACTCCATCCTGGAGAGAAATATCAGCCGTGCTGCTGCCATCAACACCTTTGTTTTTAGATGTTGGAGATCGGCCTGTTTTTTCAGTGTAGTCCCCCTGCTTCTCTGACTGTGACTGGCTGGATGTGCTCTCTTCGACATGGGAGCTGGCTCGGAGCTCGCCTGCCTGGCTGTGTGTGTTTCCTGGACGGGGCCGCTTTTTACAGTTGCTTTTGTATAGGGACAGTCCTCCGTACTAAAGGCATCACAGTCTGGCCTCGTTTAGATGTCTGTGAAACTTTGCCTTTTCCTGCTAGAGGTTTCTTCCTGTTAAGGAGAGTTTTCCTTCCACTGAAGGCACAAGAATTCTTCAATATAAAAATAATACAAAGGCAAGGTAAATTTATTTGTATAGCACAATTCAGTACAAAGACAATGATGCAAAATGCTTTACATGATTAAAATACAGGAAGATAAAACAGAATCAAAGCAAGTAGGAAAAATAAAAAATAAATAATGCAAAAAAATGCAGAAACAAAAAAGAATATTAAAAACAGTTTGGATTAAAGAAAACATGTTTTTGTTGAACTGTTTAACTAGAATAGTGAAGGCAATCCTAAAACAAATGTGTTTTTAGTCTGGATTTAAAGGAACCTCAGGCTTTTCTGCACTTTTTTACAGTTTTCTGGAAGTTTGTTCCAGATAAGGTGGAGCATAGGAACTAAAATGCTGCTTCTCCATGTTTAGTTCTGAGGTCTAGGTCTGCAGAGCAGGTTGGAGCTAGAAGACCTGAGAGGTCTGGGTGGTTGATACACTGACAGTAAAGTCTGTGATGTATTTAGGTGCTAAGCCATCCCTGAGATTTTATATAGACTAACAGAAGTATTTTTAAAGTCTATTCTCTGAGATACAGAGAGCCAGTGGAATGACTTTAGAACCGGGGTGATGTGCTCTAATTTTCTTAGTCTTAGTGGAGGACACGGCAGTAGCGTTCTGGATCAGCTGCAGCTGCCTCGATCCACTTTTTAGGCAGACCTGTGTGAAAGCTTACCGCCGCAGCAATCAATTAAACTAAAAATAAACGCATGGATTAGTTTTTCCAGACTATGCTGAGAACATAGCCCTTTAATCCTGGAAATGTTCTTCAGGTGATAGAAAGCCGACCTTTTAATTATCTTTAAATGCTTTTGGAGGTTCAAGTCTGAATCCAGCACTACACCTAGATTTCGGACCTGATCAGTGGTTACTAGATGAAGCGATTGAAGCTGTGTGCTAACTTTAGATCTAACTTTAGATAACTTTAGAGGGATGCATTCCAGTCAATGAGTCGATGCAATCAACTGGTTTTCCTTAGATAGGAAACTTTGAATTAATTTGACTGGATGATCTGGTGAACTTTAAAAAGCCTTGAGATGACGTGTTGTGAATTGGTGCGAAATAAAGAAATGGAATTGAACTGAAAATTTTAAAAAATATTGGGAAACAATATTGTCACACATTCAGCACCTTGGTTCTTCTAAATGTATGGAACAGGAAGTGCTTTTATTTTGATATTTCCATCTAGTTTCTCAGTGAAGCACATGTCTTGTTGTATCATGTTGACGATGATGATGATGTTATGGTTTTCCATGTTGACGTCCTCACCTTGTTTCCGGTGGAAGTGCCGTTCTGCACAGGAAGAGGCGGGGCCACCAGGGAGATGGAGGGCTGAGGAGGCGTAGACCCTGTCCTCACTGTTGCCATGGGAACCAACATCTTGCTCTGCAACACTGGTGACTGGGTTTGGACTAATGAGTGAGAAGAAAACAGAGAGAGACGGAAGGAGGGATGAGTCGGTCTGTTTGAGGCACAGATGAAGATCAGACAGGAGGTTTCAGATGCTGATAGGAGAGAGAGGCTTCTGACTTTGAGGACCACAAAGGTTATAGTCGGTGGCGGAAGCCCGTTATTCTATATTTCCAGTTCATTAAGGTAACTAAATTTATTTAGACAGAGAAGAAGAAGTGAGAAGGTTTGTATTTGGACTCTCCGCCAGCCAGGTGTCCCCTCCTATCTCACCTCTGATCCCCACCCCAGGCTGCACCCCGCCGGTCAGCAGGGGAACGATGTGCTGGTTGGTAAGCTGAGGAGTGAGTGGGGTCTCAGTGGGCGGGATGTGCTGGACTTCCAGCGAAGGTTTATGCTGGGTGGGAGGTGTGATGGAGGAGGTGGGGTGATGCTGGACGGGTGGGAGGATTTGGGGCTGTGGGCTGATGAGCTGCAGGGGCTGTGCAGCAGGGAGGTAAAGGCTCGTGACCAGGCTGCTGTTGCCCATAGAGTTTACAGTAAGTGGACCAGAGGGGGAGGATGACGATAGGTACCCACCCCCTGCAGTGAGCTGGGCTCCACCAATCAGAGGACTGGATTTCTTCTCCAAGCTGATGGCGGAGGCTCCATCCACTGGTTGGCTGCCAATGGGAATGGGCGTGCTGGTTGCCACGTTGGTCACCACTGTGGGGGTCACCTGGACCCCGCTAAGGACCTGACCAACTGACGCGCTCTGCCCCCCCTCTCCTTCTGATGATTCCTTTTTCCTAGGTCCACTCTCCTCCTCCTCCTCTTCTGTGTCCCTCTTCCTCTTCCTGTCTGCTCCATCTCCAGGATCTTCTGCCTTTTCATTTCCCTTCACAGAGGGGGAGTCAGAATGAGGGATGGAGGGAGAGGAGCAGAGGAGGGAAGAGCGAGCTTCTGGCTGGAGGCCATGCTGGAGGAAAGAGAGGAAAAATATTCAAGTTTTTCATTAGGTCAAAAAAAAAAAATCCTGCATCTAATTTTAGACGAAGAGTTTCTCTAAAATTTCACCAGAAATTATACAAAAAAAACCCAGCCAGGGTTTGCAGATGATCTAAACCTAGATCAGACCTTTATGAGGAAGAAAATACATTTAGTTGAATAAACTACAAAGTTTAAACCTTAAACTGCATACAGAAGATTACAGCTTTTCAACCAAGAAATGTGTTTGAAAAAGATTTCAGTTTCCAGAGTGTGAGAATAAAGTGAGAAGGAGGATCTAATCCCATCTTAAAAGTTGCTTTTTTTAAACAACAAAGTGTATTTCTTAAAACAGACAGATTTTTTAATTATTTATTTTTTTTAACATTAAATCAACATTCTCAGGTGAAACAAAAAAATGCTAAATGATTAGATTGCATTTGAACCTGTTCCATCTATTACAATGGAAAGTTAATTTTAAGTTCAGAACATCTAAGCTAATTTATGCATGCAAAATATAATCTGGTTTCCATTGTGTTTAGTGCACTAATCTAAATAAACCTCCTTTTTTTATTAAAACAAATGAAAAAAAGAAAAAAGGAAGACTAAGGAAAAAGAAAGAAGATGAAAAAAATTTTTTGAAAAAAGTGAATGTGTCGAAACTCAAACTGCAAATGTGAATTATCTATGCCATGCTACAATGTCGGATTCAGAAAAAAGATGTTGAAACGTCTGAAAGGTCGGACACAGGCGAGAGCGTATCTGGAGATGGAGACCAACAGGACCTCCCTCATCCTTGGCCCTATCTCAAAGAATTTTACAAAAAAATTCAAAAATTGAGCTTTCAATTCATATAGTGGCATCTGGCTGTTTTTTTAAAGTTTACTTTATACTTTAAGTAGTTTTTGAAGCACATACTTTTACCCATCTAGCTCCGCCCCTGGGTAGAAAACATAAACCCATTAAAATTTCAAACCAAATCCCTTCCTCCATAATGTGTCTGATGTAATGCCACTATAAATGTTAATACTTTTGTTTAATTTATTGCTCTATATTGCAGGTTTCCGTCGCCATTATAATGAGTAATCCTCCGCCAACCTGTCCATCCGGTTCATCTTCATCGCTGTCTGTAACTCTCTCTTTGCACTTGAGGTCAATGGAGCCTTCAGGGCAGGAATCCTCTGAGGGTGGAAACACGAGGTGTGTTAATGATACAATAACATTACAGCAGAGCACACTAAAGGCAAAAACATTTACATGTTACAACATGATCAAAACATAAATAACTCATCTGATTTATACCAAGTCCTAAAATAAGAAATATAACATCAGATCAACAATATTAGTGTCAATATGAAATAAAAAATCTGAACCAATTCTAAAGAATTCCCTTCAGCTAGCAGTAACTCACACTGCAGCCTGAAGTGACCAAAATCAGATTTTTTGCATATATGCGACCTGGAAATGATCTTTTCTATGTCTGAACGACACAGATCCGATTTTTCCAATGCGACCCAGGCCACTTGGCTCTGTGGTCCTGAATCCGAGCATGAATTTGATCTTTTCGGAAATGCGATTTTTGTCTGAATGGCCGACCTGAACGCCATTTTTAGCTTTGACATTTCAAAAAACAACAACCGTGGTGGACGATAATGCTGAGAGCAGTATTTATGTTTAACCATCTTGAAATGATTGTGTTTTTAAGGTTGGGTAAGATCGCTAGATGTGCTGCTGCGCTACCATCCATGTTTACTTCCGTAAATACAGAGCACGCTGGCTTGTGACATCATTGCGTCCTCAACTGTGCATGTGGGACACTTAGGTGAAGTTTATGAATGCAGTTTAAACCGGAGATAACGGGCGTGCAGGTGACTCAGTGGTTAGCACGCACGACCCATGTACGTAGGCCTTAGTCCTCGACGCAGGCGACACGGGTTCGAATCCGGCCAGTGGTCCTTTTCCGCATGTTTCTCCCCCTCTCTCATACCCCCTTTCCTGTCAGCCTACTTCTGAAAAAATTAGCCACGAGTGCCGTAAACACTAAAAAAAATAAAATAAAAAAACACGAAATGACATACGAGTCAAATATTTGGAAAAGCCAATGGAGAAAATAATTAGGAATTTACAAAAACATGTGATTGATGTTTTTCACATGTGGAGATATTTCAGTTCAGTCTCAACAACATTCAGTTGTTACAACTTGTGTTGTTGAAGTTTGCATTGAAAAAAAACTGCAACCTCCCATCATGTGAGAAAATAATAACTGTACATTTAGCCAACTTATGCAAGCATATAGCTGTGTTTCAGTAAAAGTTCAAAAAATATCCACTGGACTTGGTTTCCAAGATTTGAAGACGTTTTAAGCCACCCTCATAGGTTACCATTTGCATGTTTCCAAGCGATACAAGGCCTTGTCTATATAAAGACTTAAACACACTGCGGATCCAGACATTTGAATTGAGAAAGCTTCCTGGAGAGGTGGTGAAACGTCTTCAAATCTTGGAAACCAAGTCCAGTGGATATTTTCTGAACTTTTACGGAATGAATATGACCTGGATGACTGAGAATCTTCATCAGCATATAGCTGTGGTCTGCAGAAACCAGCCACAGATAAGCCTGCTCATCTCATTTACATCTACATACCTTTGTGCACGTAGTTTTTCTGCATTATTATTGACCAAAAACAAGTTTAAAAAAAAAAGCTCAGATCGATGTAACATCAGTAATATGTGGAAACACACAAGCCTGCGAAGGTGTGCACAGTTAACAAGCATTGCTCAGTACAATCGCATTTCGGTTGTACGGTCCTTTTCGGGCCGATTCTCCAGTCGTGTGAGACTTTCGATCGGGCAAAGTTTCAGCCTGATTGTGCGTCCTGCGTTGTATGGTGTACAGGGGGGTAACGAGGGGTGATCAGCCTCTCACGACCACCTCCCGATCAGGTATCGCAAGGTTGGGAGAAAATCAAACATAACGCACGTAAAGTGTTTGTGTGCAAATCCTGCTGTTGAAGCAGAGCTACAAGCCGATTTACCAGAACCTCGAGCACCTTGATTCGCAAACAAGGGAGTTCTTCTTCTTCAAGATTGACGAGTCCAACCAGCTCGATCTCTCGGCTCTGAGTCGGACGTGAGGTTTTTAGACATACAGTGAGAGCAGGTAGATTGCGTCAGAGCATCGAGCTGCACAGTGTGAGAACATGCATCGTCGTAGAGTTTGAGCTCTAGCTGAATTGATTGAAAATATCGCAAAGTGTAATGAAAAATAAAATAAAGCCGAAATTTCTGCGATTACTTATTATACTTTGTCTCATTACAAATGTACTTTACACTTTATATTTAATAATTTAGCTGTTTAGAATAAGAACAATGCTTCTAAAGTAGATTTTCAAAATGGCTTCTGATGTTATATGAAAATATGTCAACTTTAGGCTGATTGTTTAAAGGAAAATGTTTCATAAGTTTTTGGTTCATTCAGATGAAAGTTTAGAAATTTGTGAAGCTTTCATTCTAACTCCATTCAAACAGCTCGGCTTGATTAGACTTTTTTTAATCCTCCATTAAAGATCTTAAATATTCAACACTAACAGAAGCCTTTAAAGTCTCAAACTGAGCTTTTTTCATAGATTTACATTTTTTTATCAGTGGTTAACAAACAAAGCAAATGCAAATTACGTTTAGTCTTATTTTCCTTTCTGACTCAGATGAAGAATTGTTGATTTTCCTTTTGTTTTGATGCGTTCAGCTTAAAAACAGAACCAGGTCTGCAGGAACTGCCTGCTAGTATCACCGTAACCAAGCTGTAATCTCTGGGCTATTTTAGCTGCAGTGCTGTAACACAGTTTAATGTCTGCACTCACGAGATGACAGATCTGTGGGTTTTTTTCAGCTCTGACGTGTTTCGCTCTGACTAAGAAGGATGAATTTCCTGACCATCATGAGAAATGAAACCACCCCTTTGCGGGGATGAAGAAGTCTCTCTCTCTCTCTCTGTAACCGCCGCCGCTCTGCTCAGCCAAACTCACCCATCACATCATCGTCTCCTTCTTCCTCACAGATGACCATTCGCTCCTCGTCGCTCGTAACGTCCTCGTTGGCTCCGCCTTGGTACAGCGACTGAAGCGGCAGTCGGTTTCGAAACAAGCTTGTTCCCTCCTCCTGACAGGACAGAGAAAAACGGGCCGTCTTGATAATAAAAATCCAAAGCGTTTATTTAAATATTCAAGCATATTTCACAGAAACAAAACTGCATTTGGTAACACCACAAATTGTAATTTTCTTTGCTTTTAATATGGTGTCAGTAAAGCACTATTATACTAATTTATTATATCAAACTTTTTAAATAACGTTAAAAAAATCCTCAGACATGATAATAATAACTAAAACCCAAATATTTCCATACACAGCAAAGACAAATAACCTTTTATTTGACAATATCTGTGCTAAATTCAGACTAGAGATAAACTAATGCAGGTTATTTTTAAGGCCAATGCCCATACCGATTATTATGACATCTGTCTAACTGATCCCCGATATGTGCTGCTGATAGTTTATTCCTTAGAGCTGATATTGTTTTTCTTCCCCGAGTTACAAGATAAAATGACAACAGTGACAACAAACCTCACACAGGTCTCAATTTAAAGAAAAAAAACATCCATATAGCAACAAATCAGACTAAACGTTAGCAGTGGAGGGAGCAGCAATGCATGCGCTTTATGTGATCTAAAACATTGCTCCTGAATGCACCCTAACTTTTTTGCTGCTTCCCCCTTTTTTTTAGGAACAGTTAAACAGCAGTTACTTAAATATTAAAATAAAACAAACTACTTTAAATCACTAAACTACGGAGCCCCTAAAGGGACCTGGAGTGAAAACTTTCTGCGAGATCCCTACAAAAACTTTTTGGCGCAGACCTTGCAAAAATAAACTTTTATGGTGATCCCGCCAATAGTGATTGGCGAGATCTCGAAACGGCCGCAGATCCGTGCAAAAATATTAGCGCAGATCTTCACAAAACTGGCTGGCGAGCGATCCTGCAAAAATATTGCGCGAGATCTTTGCAAAGAGGTATTCTTTGGCGGGATCTCGCGAAAAGTATTGCTGAGATCCTGCAAAGTATTATGATTCCTCGGCAGTCAGTATTGCGATCTCATTTATAACTTATGGTGATCGCCCAATACTTTTGAAAGATCACCGCGAAAACTATTGATCCTGCAAACATATTACGAGATCTCGCAAAAGTATTCGCGAGGATCACGCATAAAAATTTACTTTACGGTGATCTTGCAAAATTATTCGCGAGATCTCACAAAACTCATTGTTGGATCCTGCAAAAATATTCGCGAGATTCAAAAGCATTGTCATCCTAAAGTATTAAGGGATCTCTTAAAAGTATTGCGTGGATCTCTCAAAAAAAAAATTTACTTTTCGCGGGATCTCAAGCAAAAGTTTACTTTTCCCCTCCATGTCCCTTTGGGCAGGGGTCACTCAACGTGGTGCCCGCGGGCATCAAGGGCCCCTCAAGGACAACATGGGGTGCCCCCAGCATCTTTTTGAAAAACAGAACAATTCACCAGTGGACTAAATCTGAAATGCTATTTTTACTGAAGCTCTTATTTTGCCAGCATATGAAGCATTTTATCATATCAATAAATTAGAACATTTGTTACAGATTATATATGGATTTCATAATGAGAATATCTAAAAGCAAATTAAAAATGAAAAGAAACAATAGAAATATGTTTATTATCTATAAAGTTCAGGTGAACACCGACTCCTCTAGTTCATACAGGGTTTTTTTTTTCAATTACTTTCCACCAAGCCTCCGGCAGTTACACAGCACCACCCCTAGGGTGCCCAGTTTGGGAACTACCACAACTCTTGCGTTACCGATACAAGTAATAAAACATTTTTGTCTGCAGCAATTCCTTTTTCAATAACTTAAAGAGGCATTCAAGAATTTTCTTTTGATACTGCCACCTGTGGCCAAAACATAGAACTGCAGCACTCTTCTGCTTGTTCTGTAGCTCGCGCTTTAGATTCTAAATGTTTTGTTACAGTCATATGTGTCCTGAAGCCTGTGTACGAGGCTCACAAATGAAAAAAACCTTTCACCTCAATAGTTTCCTTTCACTGCCTCTAAACAAATGTGTTGTAAAAATGCTCTGTTTTAAAAGCATGCCCGTTACGATGTCATAAGGGGAATTAAGCCATCCCAGAGTGGTCTGTAGCAGCCAATTGTTAAGCTATAGGCTTCATCTAATGTATTATTCTGTGCTCTTAGTCTATCTTTATGAACTCTGACTGGTTGTCATGGTTGCGGGTTGTGGGAGTGTGGCCTTTGGGGGACGGGGGCGGGGAAAGCTAAAACAGCTTGTTTAGAAGAGGACTGAATGAGGAGATGTTCGGTAAAGGCTGTCTTCCTAATCCGAGAAGAGTTTTCATGTAAAAAAAAAATGGTAAAAGCAAGCTATGGGGGCCTCATTGTTAATATTTGTATTTTCAAATGTAGCATGAATATATTATATTTTTTCACCTTGGTGGAGTTGCCATTGCTGTCTGAGTTCAGCTGGATGCTGGGTGGCTAAAATATTTGTATCCCTCACATAATTTTGGCAAATAATCATCAAAAGTCCCCAAATCCACACAGTTTGTTGTTGATGAAGAGAGGAATAAACACAGTTAAAGACTTGCAGGTAATTTAATTTCTTCCAATGTTATTGAGGGGGAATTGTTATGTGTGATAGCATGTATTATACTTGAAATTTCTTTACTCCAGTTATATTTTACATTAGAACAGGATTTACCAGAAAGTCTACTCTCTCATCTTCACCCTCAGGGCGAAGCCCCTGATCTCCTAGAATCCTAGATCCTCCCCTGCTTAACACTTTTAATGTAAACTTCGCAGGGTAAAGGTACAGAGTCACAGCACTGGGCTCATTATTTGGAAACGGATACGAGCCCTAAAAAAAACGTTCTAATATCTCAGTGACAACAGTAAACTGGTCATGTGACACAGTGGCGTAGGGAAGGATTGTTGAGTGTTTTTTTACTAAAGCGGAGAAAAATTTAGTAAAATGATTGTTTCCTCAAGCTGTTATATACACTACAAAAATTGTAAATCTCAATAAGTAATTTTTTCTTAAATTAAGTGCATTTTTTCTTGAATTAAGGAGGTAAGTGAGACACTTTGCCAATGGAAAAAGACAATTTACATTTAAAATAAGAAAAAATCTATTGCATTGTCTTATTTCAAGTGCATAATATCTAGTTATCTTATTTTAAGAGTTAAAATACTCATTCCATTGGCAGATCATCTTATTTATATACTCAAATTAAGGGTAAATACACTTAATTTTAGACTTTTTTACTCATTTTTAGATAATTTTTGCAGTGTATGATATCAGTAAATATTGGTTATTGAAAAAAAAGCATAATACTTGAAAGGACACTTGGAGAGAAAGAAGCTGTCTTTCCAGGGACAATAGTTCACACTTTGGAATAAGGACCTTTATTCTTGGAAACATTTCCTAAGTTCTAAGGAAAAATACATTTAAGTGTTTGGTCATATTTGACCACCAGAAATTATGGGAAAAGCCTCCAAGCCTGATCATAACTTTCAATTAGTGAAGACAGGAAAAGGTTCTTCCCCACTGCCATTAGACTGCTAAATGCTGCATAAAATGGGACTTAATAAAAATATAAATAAAAAATTATCCCTGAATGTTGGAATCTGTTTGTTTACATTTATCACTGTTGCACTTAAAAAAAGCTGTAGTGAATGAAATGTCTTTTTGTATACACTCTGTGCTTACAAAATGACAATAACTCTGTCTAAGTCTAACCACAGAATGTGGTGCGTTTTCCTGCAGGAGGGACTGGTGCATTATAGAAAATAGATGGCATCTTGAAATTAGAACATGATGGAGAAAAAGTTTTGATTCAGTGAGAAATCTGGACCCTCAGCAACAGCCCCAAACAAATGCTTTTAGTGCACTGCAAAAAATGTAAATCTCAATAAGTCATTTTTTCTTGAATTAAGGAGGTAAGTGAGACACTTTGCCAATGGAACAAGTCAATTTACATTTAAAATAAGAAAAAAACTATTGCATTGTCCTATTTCAAGTCTATAATATCTAGTTAAAATACTCATTCCATTGGCAGATCATCTTATTTACCTACTCAATTAAGGGTAAATACACTTACTTTTAGACTTTTTTACTCATTTTTAGATCATTTTTGCAGCGTGCAGCTAGTTCAATGTATTTGTGTCAATCACAAAGCTCTGAACTTCATCCTAAATAGAACCTTTGGGCCGGGCTGGGCAGCTGTGTGTCAACAAACCACACCCAGTTGCACCCAGGTGGAATGTAACCTGACTCCGCCAGATGGATTTGCTCCGCATATCCATCTGGAAACCTTCCCTTGAAGTAATTTTGGGAAGGGGCGAAAATACTGGTTAGCTGATTGGCCTATGTTGGTGATAGACGGGCCAAATAAACCAATCAGATCAACGAAGCATATGACGTACTAACAGAGCCACGACGAAGAGGAGCCAATTGATAGATCAAACTCTTGCCGAAACCAGTCGGTGTTTTGCTCTTCTTTCAGTGAAGAAATACTCTGTAATTCCGATAAAACTTGCTCGATAGCCACGCTAATGCTAGTTTCATCGGCTGAAGCCGCCATGTTCTTTAGACTGAACTGTCGCGCTTCTCGTTGCGTCACACCTCAACCCGCTTCAAAGCCAACGCTGATTGGTGAACGGCTCCAAATTTTCTTCAACGGAGAGTCTCCAGACTGATCTGCGAGTGAAACCTTGAAAGCTCGCGAGATCAGGATGGTCTCACGAGGCTCGGTGGAATGGGCCAGAATCCCAATAAGATACGGTGAGAATCTAGTAAAAGGAATTAAGATGTTTAATCAAATCAAAGGCAGTTCTATCAAACTATAAGGAAATATATGTAAACGTTTGCATATGCAGGAAGTAATGCTAAAAATAAAACATAAAACAGAGAAGTTCAGTTTAATTCTATTCAGTACATCCAAACTTCTGCTTCATCTACACATGTCTGTTAGTGCCGGATTTAAAGTAAGTAAATAAGATCTTAAAATAAACCCCGGTATGGAAATAAAGGTTTAGCAGAAATGCCAAGATGGGCGTCTTATATTCACACCTTTTTTTGTACCAGTAACAGGCTGCGCAGAAGTTTCATAACATCCCACATAGTAGTTTCAGCACTAATGCACAACAAGACAAATCGATTGGCTCAGACGGTGCACGCATCATCGGCACGCCACAAGCTTTCAATGAGCGCCCTGACACAGAGGAGTCGACATGCACTCCTCTGAGATTAGGAGTGATGCAGCAACACGGCCGTTTGAAAGCGGCAGAGGCGAACGCGTTTGAAGCTGAAGCCTGCACACCCCCTCCCACAGAACTTTCAGTGGGTTTCTTACAGCAGCTACGGCTCTCAAACTTGGAAGCCAGAGAGTCCATTTGATCTCCTCTTTGATTTCAGTTGTGGAGTTCAATCAAACGGCTGTGCGGTGTGAACAACAAGCGAATACAGAAACAGTTGATGCTTTTACACACACGCTTTGTAGGTAGTAACCTGCTTTTTTTTTCTGCATATTCATTCATCTTCTATAACGTGCAAAAAAAAATCCCTCCTATTTGATTATATTTGCAGTTCAAAAAGCTGGATTTTTCTTTTAATACCAGAAGTGGTCTTGGTTTGTAGTCCTTTCTACTTCCTGTAGGTCTCTGGCTTCCTTTATTTTTAGTCAAGAGCTTGACTATTTCCAGAGAATATGTTGTTTGTTTTGGTCCCTGACCTCTGACCTATGAATCATTCAGGCAGAAAAAGAATCTAAACTCAAGGGATTCACTGCTTTATAAAAATCTTTCAGTGTTTCCACATTGTATCTTAAAACAGCTGGAAAACTGTGAGTTTTATCCGGATATAGATAGTTTTTAAACGCGTTCACAAACAAGAACCTGCAGTAGAAGTAATTTATACCTGAATAAAATCTAGGTATAAATGCAGCCGTTCAGTTTCTTGCATCAGAGGTTTTGTTTGAGAACATTTAACATTATGAAGACCAAAGCGCGCAGCAGATGAGTCAAGGAGGAAATGAGTAAGACGGACGAATTTCAGATCTGCAAAGATAATCAGAGAAACAGCACAGAGGCTGTCGGTATCTCTGGAGGAGCTGCAGAGAAACACGGACAGAAGGAGAGAATTTGCCCACAAATGTGGTCTCCAGGAAGATAGGTGGGAAGGTGTTTTGTGAGTCACTTTGGGAGGCATATTACACAGGTGTAAGTTTGGCTGGAACCTTCCTCCCCCTCAGGAACTGTACACCTCCAGGACTCTAAATCGAGCAGGAAGGATTGCAGCTAACCGCTCCCACCCTTGACACAAACGGTTCCAAGCTTTCCCCTCAAGCCCCTGTCACCCCTTGACGATTTAGGCCTCGTCCACACGAAGTCAAACCCTGGCCTAAACGCACAAATTTTTCACCAAACCAGCCTCTCATCCATACGAAGCCGGCGTTTCGGGGGTCTGTAAACGATCTTTTTTTTATTAAGCCTTCAGAGTGGGAAGATTTTGAAACGCCGTTTTCGCATTTCCATCTTTAAGCTCTAAACGCATTTTTTTTCTTACACGCATGCGTCATAGCGTCGCCTCTAAACAGGCATGCGCGACACAGTATCACAACAACAATGGGGCCGTACTGTGTTGAATGGTTGCTGCTAATGCTACTCACCCTGCTGTCGGGCTTACAACAGAATCTTCTTCTTCTGGAATATCTCCAGGAAGAACAGAGCAATATCGACCACATAGTTCAGCACCTCAATTTGACTGAACCACGAAAATGGACCCGCAGGGCAACCATGTATAAATATTAGTGCGCATGCCCAACATTTCGTCGCCTATTTTTGCTTTGGCACCACAGCGCCACTTACAGGCCTGGCATACATTTTGCAGCGTTTTCATGCATTCGTGTGGACGATCACATTTATTTTACGTTTCCTCTTTAAGACAAACGTTCTGGAAAATATTAGCGTTTCGTGTTCGTTTTGACTTCGTGTGGACGGGGCCTTAGACAAGTATAGTCCTGATGTAGGGAAAATCTGGCAAAGATGCTGACATACATTGGATAAGTTACGCTCATACATGAGGCATTAGTTACAGACAGTAAGTAACTTGTGCATAACTTATCCTCAACTTATCTCCAATGCGTATCAATGTATCTGACATGTTCCAGTTGAATGTATTTCTAACTTACAGCTACTGTATGATGGCGTATTGTACGGTGGCCCTGAAGTGCAAACTGCAACTACAAATCTAAAAGCGCAACTACATTAAGGAAATCGCAACTACATAAAGCAAAGCGCAACTACATTAAGGAAAACACAATTACATTAACCTACCGGAAAAGGTAGGTACCAGTGGGAAACATGAGACATCGCTGATTGGACGACGGCGCCGTTTGACCCTTGAACCGGAAGTTGCGTCGTCTGAACAGTCCAGCACTTCTTTTAAGTGTGTCTTCAGTGTACGCAAACTAACTGAAATGTGGTGATCAGTCTTGAGCATATCCAGTATTACCTCCTCGTGCGTATGTCCTGATTCAAAATAAATATTCCTGGATAGCGGCAGCTATGTTTGGGGCGCCGTCAATATCCATGTTTTCAAAAGCCGCGGCAGGCAGGAATGAAGCTTCCGGTTCAAGGGTCCAAGCGGCGCCCGTCGTCCAATCAGCGATGTCTCATGTTTCCCACTGGTACCTACCTTTTCCGGTAGGTTAATGTAATTGTGTTTTCCTTAATGTAGTTGCGCTTTGCTTTATGTAGTTGCGATTTCCTTAATGTAGTTGCGCCTTTAGATTTGTAGTTGCAGTTTGCACTTTAGGGCCACCGTAGTATTGGCAGCATTTTGTTATAAACAAGGGTTTACAGGAGGTAATTGTTAGTTCTCCTCCAGTCTAGGGTGAGCTAGAAGGTTAGTATCATGAATCAAACAAACTTACTTCCAGACATGACGCTGAATCTGCTGCGATTGCAAACCTTCTTTCTTTTTTCGTTTTATGTCATCTTTTTTTTGGGGACGGGCGGTAAATAGTAGCCAGGTTCACTGTTGTATAGTAACTAAGTAAAAATACTTCACTACTGTACTTAAGTATATTTTGGAGTACTTTATACTTTCCAAGAGTATACATTTTTTTGAGAACTTTCACTTTTACTTCCCTACATTTACGAACTTAATTGCGTACTTTTACTCCGATACATTTTCAATGTTTGGTTTAGTTACTAAGTAAAAAAAAAAAAAAAAAACGAACAAAACGCAAGTTCGGTCTTGCCTGTGCTTGTTCTTTAACACAATAGGATACGCCTGTTTTGCAAAGCTGGTTGTTTATATTATTTTAAGTGAATTTAACCTTCAAAGTTTACCAAAATGTAAAAAAAAGTCTTATACTTAAGTACAACAGATACTTTAAGACTTACTCAAGTAACAGTTCAGTCAGTGACTTGGACTTTTACCAGAGTCATATTTTGGAGAGGTACTTATACTTTTACATGACTTCGAGATTTCAGTACTTTATACAACACTGGCCAGGTTAATACCACAATTAAAGACATGTTTTTATGCAGACCGGGTGCCTTCGGGCGCATCGCTGCCCCCCTCAGGACACTGGGTTGTGCATCATTAAATGGGGATTACGCTTACCTGTGCGTTATGTGATGGTGTTAAGCTGGGACATATACCTCTCGAAACATTATCATTATGCTAAGTGCAGTACATCCGAAATTGAAAAAAATATATAGAAAGCTTCAGTGTATGCCAGGGCTTTAGGAGATTCTTGGGACGTCTGGCGTACGCTGGATGAAATCGGGCAGCAGGCATTGACAAGGCCCTCGGGGAGGGCTGCGGTGTCCATCAGTGAACCAGAAGCCACCCAGCTCCTGGGCATTTCTAGCCTCATATACAATGTCTCCCTGTGACACTATTCACCATCGCTAGTAATACAACATATCTGCAGACATATCAAAAGTGAAATTCTAGTTTACCCCGTTAGGCTGTGTAAGTGTGTGGCTAAAAACGGATAGATATTATATGGTGGCTAAATATCTGCTGGGAGCCTTCCTCTTCCTCTCTAAACCGCTTCTCTCTATTTTCTTATTACTCCTTTACAATTCAATTCAGTTTATTTATATAGCGCCAAAATTCACAACAAATGCTTCATCTCCAAGGGCTCTTTACAGTTCAAACTTCGCAGATCATCCAGTCAAATTGATTCAAAGTTTTCTGTCTCATCTGGGCGAAAACCAGTTGGGATTGCATCGTGACTCATTGACTCAAAAAATACAACCCCTCAACACTAAGCATGCTTCTTTGCTCCTTGGAGAGGAAAAAAAACTCCCTTTATAACAGTGGGGGAAGAAACCTCCCTCCAGCAGAACCACAGAGCAAGGCTCCAGTGTGAGCACATCTGCTGAGTGCCGACCTGGGGTCTGCCAAGGAGCACAGAAGCTGCGACATAGACGGTAGCTGCTAGGGCAAATGCCTTTGTAGTTTCCGAATCAAGACATTCCCAAATCATACATGTCAATCCTCTATTTGTTGCACCGTATCACTAAACAAATTGCTGTAACTTGAAAAATAAAAGCTACTTAGAAATACAGCTTCTTCTGATCTCTGTATTAGTTGTAAGGTAAAGCTTCCAGGCTTTGAAGCTTTTCTCTTCTGTTCTATTGTTGTAAAATATATATTTTAATCCATGTAACATGTACTTTTATCAGCTGTACATTTTTGCAAACAGGAGTACAAACGTGTTTTTGCCTCGTCACTTGTTCACTTTAAAACATCCAATTCAATACAAATGCAATCAAACTTTTACTTAAGCTAACAAACTCACATTTAAATATAAGTTATTACGTATCAAACTGAGTCAGTTCAGTCTTCGTTTGAGTCTAACAGCTTTAATTGATCAGTCAGAAAGTTAAAATCCTTTAAAAGATAATATTTTTTTCTCATGTTGAGCTGTTTGGGTGGAAAAACAAAGATATTTAGGTTGGTAATAAGTCCCTTCGTGCGGCTCAGGCTGAGTCACCAGCCTGCAGCAGCAACAGCTCGCTAACTTTTGCAAACACAGACAGATGCATGAAACTCTGCTTATTTAGTCTGCAGCATTGAAGCTCTTTCAAAGGCTAAACCCAGCTTAGCCTCAAGTGGGCTTCAAACTACAAAAAGGCTTCAATCGGCAGCAGAGAAAAAAAACAACAAATTGCTCCACCTGGGACCCTAAATCACCACCTCATAGGCAGGTGTGTTGTCCTACTGACCTAACAGAGAATAAGTATTGAAAATAGTATATCCTACCCACCCCTAAATGTAGAAAAGATCTGAGTCAGAAAGAAAAGTAAAAAAAAAAATAAATAAATAAAACTGTTTCCATTGAAATTATGTCAATAAATAATGAAAACAACATCAAATCTAACTAATCCTCTAATCTGGCAGCTGCTTTTTCTAAAATACAGGAAATCTTTCTTTATTTCCCTCTATTTTCTATTTATCAAGTAATCAATCAACCATGCAAACAGTTGATGTGACCTTTATTCAAGCAGGTAAAGTCTTATTGAGATTAAAACTCACCATAGAGACTAGTAAGTCAGCAGCAGCCATTTAAAATTCTCAATTATTAAGTTAAGTAAAAAGAATCTGTAATTATTTTTCCTGCTTTAGCAGTTTCCTCGAGTAAGGATAATGTTTTACTTTTGTAGAGTGTTCTTAGATCTTTAAGGACACAATGCACCAAATAGGACTGAAATATGTGAAAAAGCAATTAAAGTCTGAAGAATGAGCAATAGAAAGGCTGAAAACATGCTCAATCTGTAAGATATAGAAAACATTGGGTTTTGTACTCTTAGATTCTCTTTACTGGTTGAAAGTATGAAAAGCATTTTAATCAACATATTTCTGTTTTAGTTTTTTTTGTCTAGAAGTTTCTTTCTTTTTTATTTATTGTCTCTGGAGTCTGTCTTCTAGCTGGGAGCCACAGATTAACGACCTCATACCTTCTCCAGCTCCCTCTGCCTCTCCCTCTGCTCCAGGGTGTGCACAGCGCTTTGGGAAAAGGCTCGGGGCCGGGGGTTGGGGCCCCCCAGGGGCCCCCCTCGACGCTCCGATCCCCCCGGCCAGCCCGAGCCTCCTCCTTTGACTTCCAGCGCCTGGGACTCCGAGAGGGCATCTGGGGGGAAAGAGAAGAAAGACTCATCAGGGACAAGATCGATAAAAGTCCACAGGAATATAGGATTGTTTTTTTTTTTTGTTTGTTTTTTTAACAGGGCCAGAAACATAAAAGCAGGCTTTGCTTTGTCATCTGAGACCTCATCCATCTTTTCAAGTCTTATAACAATACAACCACTTAGGAATTTATGGATTTCATTTTATCATGACTTATGTGTACAGATTTCTTCCATCTTGCTCCAAGTAAAATTAAGAGAATAATCAAAGCATTTTAAGTTGGGTTTTAAATATTTTCCAGCTCAGATACCACAGACTGAAACAGCATAGATTTACCCAAATAGCTGCAATAAATCAAGCAATCATGGCTGAGAAAGATCAGAGATTAAACCTTAAAATAAAAAGATTGTTTTACACTTTAAATGTAATCTGATAAATGTAGCTTTTTAATCCACCCTAAATAAGTGTAAAATAAGCCTTCCTAATTAATAATGAAGGATTTATCCAAGTGTTATTATTTATAAAGATTTTGTAATTAACCCGTTATCGGGCGGTTATCCCTTACTAATGGAGTCCCCCCCCAGTGAAGTCTAGAAGCACAAAGATCTATTTGGCATTTGACCAATTAGATGAGCCCCTCGAATGATATATGACCAACCGCACTGCAAAGTGTGATCTAGGAAATAAGTAAAATGTCTTAAATTAAGTGTATTTGAACAGAGTAAATTTGATAAATTTGCCAATGGAATCAAGTATTTTTACCCCTTAAAAATGAATATAATAATTAGATATTATGCACCTGGTGAAATAAGACTATACAATTGTGTTTTCTTATTTCTTTAAATGTTAAATCCTGGCTCCTTGTTCCATTAAGCAAAATATCTCTTTAATCTCCTCAATTTAGAAGAAATGCGCTTATTCTTAGAAAAAAATGACTTATCTAGATTTTGATTTTTTCCAGTGTGTAAAAATAAGTTGGAAAAAAAAAGTTAACAAGTCAAGAAAAAAAAGGTGAAAAGCTGATTGAAAAGTTAAAAAGTTAATAAGCTTAGTTAACAATTATATGTAGGTTTGTAAACTAAAAAGTGTAAGTGCCAGTATCAGCATTAATGCCTCTAAGGTTTTGTTGTTCCGAATAAAATGTGTTTCTTTCACTCTCAGTGCGTTTTTCATGATTTTTTTTATAAAAGCACTTTTGCTATTTTTCTTGATATATTCAGGCAAGTTTGCATTTCTTGTTATTACATTGACATAATTTTTAACCATCAAACTATCCAGATTCTTTTAATGTTACAAAGGCAATAAGGTCTTGTCCTGGATTCCGATAACACTAATGGCGGGAAATTTTTATTTTCAAAGTATTTCACTGGGTTAAAGCGATGGAATTACAGATATTTTTAAGGGTTTCCATATTTTGTAGATTTTAGATTGACTTTCACCCACCCATGCTCTCGGACATGCTCCTCTCCCTCAGCTCCTTCGGGGTGCCGCGGCCCTCAGACAGAGACTTCCTGCGGTCTTTGTTGCACCACTTCCAGTCAGGGTGGGCTCTGAAGTGGGCCTCTTTCACCTGCATGGGGAGGGAGAGAGATGGACTTTTAAGGACAATGTGAAGCAGAAACTCCTTAACAAGGCACCAAAAAAAAAAATTGTGAAATGGTTCTAAAGAAGCTTTAATATCTCTGAATCTTTACATCCTGGGATCTTGACTTTCCCATAATTTTGGAGTCCTTTGCTTTTATCTTACAGGATATTGTGTTAGTCTTAAAATCCCATTTTGCGCTGCCAAACTGTTTTATTATTGCTTTGCTTTTTATAGAGTCCAACAGGAAGAAAAATATTTTTCTAAAGAAGAAAATTAGCATTTCTCTGGTAACTGGACTGAAAGGAAGCAAAACAGTAGCTTAAGTGCAAAGAAAACATTAAATATCTACTCTTAACGACTATAAGCAAGTCTGGATGCCTTTAAGTAAAAAAAAAATCTCTGAAATCTGGGATGATTCCAGACTTTTATAGTTTCACAGTTAGATATGTCCTGTTCAGAGTCCTAGCCGTGTCATGGTGACCTCTACCTATTCAGTTCAATTCAGTTTATCCTCTTAATATCCACCTCATTTTGGGAAATTCTCGCCTATTTTGCATACCCAAATGGAAAAGCAAATAACTTAGGAACTGTAAACCCTAATTACACGTGTGATACATTATTTTAAAGCTAACACCTTCTAGTTTTTGAATATATACATGAAAATTGGGTGAGTAAAACACCCAAGCTGCATCAGTTCAAACATGACTCAAAGTTGTTTTTTTTATTCTCAAAAATAATAGTTTTTCTTTTTTGAACAGCAGTAATAAAGACATGCTTGCTTTTTGTGGCTGCTTTGTCATGTTACATTTTGAAATGCTGCTATATCTGTGTTAATTGTGCTTTGGTGCTCACTATGTCCATAAAATGAACTAGGTGGTTGAATTGTGGAGAATTTAAGTTTTCCAACGATGTCTAACATCTATACTGGTAAACATTTTATCGGTGTCCTTTGTGTCATTCATTTCATGGAGACGATTATTTCTACTTTTTGCCATTTTGAACTTTAACTTCAAAATCAGGGGCAGATTTCAGAAATTTGTGGCCCCAGGCAAAGACAGGCAGGGGGCCCTCTGAATTGAGAAGACAACACATAAAACAGACCCATTCTACGGATAGAGAAATGTTAATAGAATAGACATACATTATTTGTTCTATTTTTCGCTAGATTTGTTTTATGACTTAGTTACATGTGATCACTGCTGAATTTTATGGAATGAAAATGTTTACTGTTTGGAAAGCTGTACTAAACAAAATTTTGTTTTAAATACAGTCTGTGTATACAAAATGACAAAGTTATTCTTGTAATTTTACGACTTTATCCTTGTAACTTTATGACTATTCTCGTTGCAACTATTTTCTCATAATATTCCGACTTTATTCTCAAAAAAAAAAAAAATAAAAATCTTTAGCCTGGCCCTAATACTCCGTCGTAGAAAAGTCACTAAATATAGCGACTAAAGCTCTAAGTTAGCAACAATGCTCTTTGCATGGTTTGTTTTCAAATGGTTTGCTGCTGTCTGTTTGGACCTTTCTGAACATGTGCAGCAAATGGACTGATCCAATATGGTGGACACTGATGGGGGGGGGGCTGAGACACACTTAATATTATCAGTGTTCTGATGGCATTTTTGTCTTTAAAACACAATTAAATTAATGTGCACAAACAAGGAATAGTTGTATTAACCATACATGGAAACAGATTAAGTGGGGCCCCCAGTAAATGGGCCCAGGGCAGCCGCCTAGTATTGCTCAATGGTAAATCCCCCCAGGAAAATACGCCATCTCTCAAGGTACCTTTAATTCAGTCAGATGATCCCAGTCAAATCTTTTCAAGTTTTTATCTAAGGAAAACCAGCTGATTGTACTTCGTAACTCATTGGACTCTTCAGCAATCCCTCACACTAAGTGTGCTTGTAGCTTACGGTGGAGAGGAAAACTCCTTGCTTTAACGAGGAAGAAACTTCCAGCGCTTAGAACCAGGCTCAGCGTGAGCGGCACCATCTGCTGAGCGCCAATCAGGGGTTCAAGGAGATAGACCCCTCACACTGTTTAATAGAGGGTTTCTGTGTGTAAACCTGAAAGGCTTGGGGCCTCGTGGTGCTAAGCTTCGGTTGGCTCCCAGAGCATACCACCACTCCCCAAGGATCCCCGCTGGCAGTGGTGTTGTCCTGGTTGGGATGTCGGCTGGTGCACCAGAGGCCTCGATTGGCGTTTACTGAAGATCAAGTGAAGGCGCTCATGGGACGACGGATGTGGTCCTTCTCCCTCTGGGTGGAATTAGAGAGAAAAAAAAGGTACGATGAGGTTTCGGACATGTACTCTGTTCACAGGTGCCGACTAATCTAAGTCAGGATAGATATTGTCAGATTTTTAAACTCTCCTCATCTTTTTTGCTTCAATTTAAACTGAAGAAGGAAGTTAAGGGTTAGACTTCTGTTCGACAGCTACACACTTCCTGGTAGCGACAAAACCGATGCCTTAAACTTCTCTTTGGTTGTCTTAATTGTGCACCAATATTCAAAAATGTTCCCCGTAGATAATAAGAGAATCTTATGACAAGCGGAAAACTAGAAGTCTGGACGGGCCGGTGTTGGGTGCGTCTTATATCTGTCTGCGGTTTATTTCCAACCTGGAGAATTTTATATTCACCCACCTTCCTCAGATTTAGAGTCGAGGCAGTGAACGAAAAGATCGTTCTTCTCTTCTACCACACAGTGATGGAAAGTTTATTACAGACCAGCATAGAAACACAACTCAAATAATCCAATGATCCAACCTGTAAGCTGCCTCCTTCAGGAAAGTGTTAAAGGGGTGATAGAATGATCTCTATCGGGTATCTGGGTTCTTAAGGTCTCTGAATAGGCTGTGTGATATTGGTTGGGGCGGAAAATGGCATATTTGCTGTTCTATGAGCCCCAATGCAGCCTGGTTGGTTAAAATCCCCAGAATGAAACAAGGTTTTCTCCATCATGAATATTTAGATGAGCTGTACTTCCTGATTGTTGTTTAAAAACGAAATGTAAGTTGCTGAGTTAAAGAGACAAAGATTATAGCAAATAAGCACTCTTCACATTCACTGAAACATAAAATTGTTGAGTAGCGGTAGGGTGATCCAGACATCCTCTTTTTTCCTACTTTTCAAACCTAAAAAAATGTCCGGGGGAATTTGAAAATCGTCCGGGATTTTGGTCGACTACAGTGCTGCACATAATTGAAACACACCGGGCACTTTCGAACCGAGAATCTCATCAGCTCCGGGGCTGGTCACCAGGAACTTCATTGGGCCGGGGGCAGGGAGACAGCGGGGGACGGAACGACCGAGATCTGACCGCGGTGATGGTAGCCTAGACAGCACGAGGGCCCGGTGCTTTCCCCTGCCTGCCTTACCAAGCCCCCTCCTCCGGCTGAGGACGGGAGGCTCATGGCTGAGGTCTGGCCCAGCAGTGCGACACTTCATTGGGAGCACATGGAAAAGCCTGGTCTGTCTCAACCTAACCCTCTGATTTTTACCGTATTTTCCGTAATCGACTCATATGCAGCGCACCCGTACTAAAGGCGCCCAGTCTCAGTTATGTGTGCCATTACTGTGGCCCAAAAACACATAAGGCGCACGCACCGGACTATAGGGCGCTGGTTTTATATATAAGTATTGGTACATATCCTCTACTACTATTTAAATACCTCTACTGCGTGACATTTAAAGGGTCATACAGCTGAGGAGCAAAACTGAGTATGATTGTGCTTTATCCAAGTATTTATTTCAAAGTATTAATCGAACCCATCAAAGTCATCATCATCTGTTTTTCTTGAATTTAACAGCTGCGCTAAATCAGACATGCCAATCTCCCTCTTCGCTGTCAGAGTCACTTTCCGTGCAGCGGCGGCTCCTGGGGAAATGATGCGGCTTTTGTGAAATGCTTGGATCAACAGCGTACCTGCGCAGACTCGCGTTAGTCCAAGCATCTACAATCCATCCACGAAACTGTGGCGTAACTTGGCCGGCGCTGCCTTCCACTTTTCGTGAAACTGTGGTCTCCGTCGGTCATCCATCGCTCCCACGCCGCTCGCAGCCTTACTTCTGAACGGCCGGTTTACACCCGATGTCGAGCGGTTAAAGTTCCTTTGTCAGACCTCCGGAATAACAGCGAGCACAGCGTTCATTTGTTTCACCATGTTTTTCACATTGGCTGTGAGATGGGCACGCATGGAGTCACAGATTAACAGCGATGGTGATGCGTGGAAAAAACCACCTGGTCTCCTCACATACTCCTCCCTCAGCCACTCTTTCATCATCTCCTCATCCATGACATGCCAGTCTCAGCTGACATTTCACATAATGGAGGTCTATGGCGATACGCAGACTATAAAGTTCATAAACGCAGCTTGAAAAGCCTGTCAATATTCCTCCATACAGCTCGTCCAATGTATTCCAAGTGTTCTGGAAAAGTGCAGCAATCCAGAATTTACTCGAAACAAAAGTCATTTAGAATGTTTTTAGAGCATAAACAGTGGAGTGTATAGGGGATTTCCTGAAAGCGCTGTAGCTTGGGCGTTCACACGAGCTCTACGGAAGCCGCCAGACCAAACCAGATGAAAGTCCGCGTTCAGCGTCTGCTCTGCTGATAATGCAAGCGTAGAAGTAGAAATATGCTGTTTACCTGTGCAAAGAAAAAAACAACGAAAGAAAAATGTCTGAGGACTTCAGCAAGTTGAGGAAGAGCATGAGTTCTTTGCTGAGCTGAATGCGCGACCTTCATCTGGTTTGGCCCGTCAGCGTTTCCGTGAGAGACTGCGAACGCTGCCAGGAAATCCTATATACACTACTGTTTATGCCTTTAAAACATTCTGTAAAATGACTTCTCGTTTCGAGTAAATTATGGATGCTACCCACTTCCAGGACACTTGGAATACATTGGGACTTGTGCAGTATGGAGGAATATTGACACGTTTTTTGTGGACTTTTTATGGACCTTTCTGCCTTCGGGGGCCATAGACCTCCATTATTTGGAATGTCAAAGCAGACAGCAAAAGAAGCTCCTTCCCAGATCTCCAGGATGCATTTCTGAGATATCAAAAAGTACTCCAGAGTGTTGTTCAGCATGGGGGTGAGTAGAAATGAAGGCTAATCATGTTTTGGGTGAACTATTCCTTTAATAACACCGACTCCAGCTGAAAAAGTCTATTTAGGCAAAGTGTTTCTCTTAAAATCAACATAGGCTTAAAGTTTTCTGTCCATCTTATGCAGGTGCACAATCCACGCTCACACTTCCCCTTTAACGCCTCGCTCATGGCTAAGTCTCAGGTAACAACACAATAAGAAGGCGCTACCAAGACATTTTGGAGGGGAAAAGACGCTTCGCAGGCGCCTTTATAGTCGCCAAAAATAATGGGTATGCAACCCGAAAGCATAAACATGTAGCTTTAGCTAGTCTCTGAAGTATTGAGGTTGGAACAGATATTTTTATTGTGTTTTTGTTTCTACCGAACTGGTTGGAGCGATTGTTTAAAGATAAGGACTCATACCTAAAGTAAGTATTTGGTAACAATAACACAGGAAATTAGTTTTTTCTGTGTTTTTTAGCTGTTTTGCCCATCAGTATGACTCCAGTGGGAACGACTGATGTCACTTTGACTTCACTTTCCAGTGCATTCATCACAACATTGCACATCGCAGCAGGAAACGGTGGCAGTTAGCATAACAGACAGGAGGCTAGAACAGTACTAATAGTGGACAGACAGTTTTTAGAGCTACATGAAATGTATTTAAGCCTATTTGAAACACTCAAAGGATGTGAGACATAGCTTCTACTGTAAAAATCTAATACAGCCCTTCAATCAGAAGACTTTAAAGTGCAATCGTGGTTAGCAAGCATGTGATGAGCCCTCCCTGTTGCACTCTGATACACTGGATTGCATCAAGTCTACTGCCTTTAGAGAAGAGGAGCTGACATACATGATTAAAAGTTGCCATCTGCACCATAAAGTTCTGACTAATCTCAGTCTCTGAAGAAGATGACATCCCTGTCCCACCATTGCTGGCTGTGTCCACCGAGCTGAAATGGCACCAGATCTCCCTAAAATGCCACAATAAAGAGTTTTACTCTCCTTTAATTTATGGGTTTCACAAACAGCAGCGGCCGACAGGAAAAGTAACTTCTGTTATGCGCTTGAGTCATAACACCTATTTCTCAGTGTTTACTGTTGTGCTGAGTGTGATGCCTTCAGTGTGACGCCACAGGCAGTTCACCTGAAGCCAGACAGAGGCAACATTTTAAAATAATGTCATTTAAAATGTCAGGAATAGCGTTGAGTTCGAGGCTATATTGTTGGGCTACTGTATATATCCTCGAACTCAACGCTATTTCTGACATTTTGAATTGAAAAAGCTTCCTGGATGGGAGGCGAAACGTCTTTAAACTTGGAAACTAAGTCCAGTGGATTGTTCTTTAACGTTTTTTTGAATGGGATGGGAAAAATGGTCAAAGTGCAGCACGTCAAACTCAAAATACCAGCAGAAAACCAATAAGACCCAAACAGAGACTGGGTCAGAGGTTTTCCTTCAAGCAGTAGAGTCACGCAGCCACTTATATGTTTTGCATTTGCTTGTTTAAAAGGTCTAGTCAAATACGAGACACAAATCGAGCAAAGAATCTGTGGCATCTGATTGAGCTTCAGCAGCTTAGCAGAGAAGCAAAGACAAAAATGTCTGATTGTAGCCTGAAACATCGCTAATATTCCTGCTCTATGTTCTATATAGAACTGCTGAAGGTCTGAATATACGACTCACCTTCCTGTCTCCATCTTTGGGCAGGGCGCTGAGCGACTGTGTGCGCCTCTTCATTGGTCCGGTGGAGGGAGATGGATCGTTGGCCACGCCAGGGGAAAACCTGCAACAGCATACAGAGGAAAGCGGAAACTGAAAGTACAGCTTAGTGCGGAAATTAAGGGAGATTCCTTAATCGGGGGAACTTTCAGGGAAGTCAAGTGGACAAATGTGATTTGAGGAGAGATTTCTTTTTTTTCTCTCTTTTTACAGCAAAACAGCTTCTTTAAGGTTATATCTCATTTGTCTTTAAACCAATTATTCACCAGTTCAAAGGATGAGTACAGACCAATGTGCCCACACCCTGCCCCTCCTGCAGAAACTTATTTAACAAAAAAAGTTTCAGGTTTTATACACATGCTCTCATAGTATGTTATTTAAGAGATTAATTTTATTTTACCCCCAAAACAGAGAAACCTTGATGTAGATTTAAGATCAGAAGAATCAAGAAAGCCTTTTTACAACCTAAAAATCAAAGAAGAAACAGCCGCTGTAGACTAGACCTGTCTTTATTGTTAACGTTTCAGATCTTTGCCTTAAAGTTCAGCTTTTATTCATCTTCAGACAGATAAAATCAGGACTAAAACAGGGGGGGTCTGAGGTCTGAGATGGTTTGTTGCATGCAGAGATGGCAATATCACTCCATCCTGCTGTGTCATGCTCCAGAAACCTGTTTTGTGGGTCGTTAAAAAACCCTGAGCAAGCAGAAAAAGAAAGAACAGGTTACATGCTGAAGGTCATGTTGCCATCTTAGTTTCACACGATTTGTTTTGGTTGAGTTTGAAGAATTTCAACTATACAGCTGATACATGCAGAGAATCTCAGAGAAACACTTGAAGGAAGATCCCTGTAAATTCACTAACTGCGATTAAGTATCGAGAGTTTAACCTGGATTTTCATGTATTACGTTAATTTGCTTTGTCTGAACTTATTCCTCTGAACTCATCCATCCATCCATCCATCTTCTTCCGCTTATCCGGGGTCAAGTCGCAGGGGGTAGCAGCTTCAGTAGAGAGACCCAGACTGGACCCAAACTGATTTAAAACATTTATGAAAACTGCATGTTGTCCAACGACAGTTTCTAATTTCACTTGTGCCGCTTCTCCTGTTAATACGGTAAAGCCCTCCAGAGCATCCGGCTCCATGCTGCACGTGATACAAATGAGCCAATGAAGCTGTCAGTCTGGGTTGCTGCTACTTTTAGACACAGCAGGCAAACCTGTGGCAAGCGAGGCGATGGGGAAAGAAAGGAGAAGACGATGAGAAAAAAGAGAAAGCAGAGAAAGTGTGGACTACTGGAAGAACTGCGGTGAACTGGGTGAAAAGAAAAGTGAAATGGCGTGCTCAAAGATGACCCTGCACATTTTAATAATAATAACAATGTATACATTATATTATTTCAAAGGTGCCTTTCTGAACACTTAAGGTCACCATACAAAAGATAAAAACACAATGGGGAAGTATTTAGAGGATGTTTGGCTCAACCTGCTGCTGTGAAGCAGGATTCTCCCACCATGAACAGAATCAACAATAAATATGGATCCAGGCTCAAAATGAGCTTAAAAATGGCTTAGTCTCCATTTAAACCCAGGTTTAAAGCCTTGATTTTCTTTTATTTGGACCCTGCAGATTTTTAATTGGTTACCCCTGTTCTATACCATAAAGCTTGCAGCGTTCGAATCCTGAAGCCTTTCTCAGACATCGTTTGGTTGGAGGCAGAACGCTGCTTACCAGTCCATTTCAGAGACATAAACAACAAACGCCAGTGCTCATTCAAATTCACACCTTACAACAACTGAGGGATGACTAACTTTCATGTTTTCAGACTGTGGGAGGAAGCTGGAAAATAATTAGAGATTCAATGGAGGAGAGAGTGCAAAATCCTCACACTAAGAGGCCCCAGGAACTGGTTACTGAGGCGACACAAGAAACCACTGCATCACTAAGCAGACTTCCCAAAAGTTGCACAAATTCTTCTGTCACACCTCTTATAAAATTGCAGGTTCTACATGAAAGCATGGAATAAAGTAACCTGAAGCGCTGCTTGGTATAGCATTCTGTTTCCAGGTAAAAACCGTTGTTGCATTTGAAGAAATGAATCTGTTACAGATGTCAAACTCCAGTCCAGTTTCCTGCAACTTTTACTTTGCCTTTCAATCAACACATCTGAATCAATTGGCTGAATTGTCCACTCAGCATTCAGTGAGCTTCTACAAAGTCCTGCTAATGATCAAACTATTTGTTTCAGGCATGTTGACTGAGAGACACGTGTACAAGCTGCAGAAAGGGTCGTCTAGGACCCTTGAGGCAAAGGTAAAGGCAGGCAATGCTTGTTTGATCCTAGTTGTACGGAGGCCAATTAATATCTGACTTTAACTTCATTTTAGATAATACCTGTAACTTAAAGCTTGAACATAGACAGACAAAATAGTTGGAACCCCTCATTTAATGGAAGAAAACAATACTAATAACAAATAAAAATTCTATGAAAATAAACAGGGACTGCACAGTGAAGCAGTGGGTAGCACTGATGCCTTGCAGCAAGAAGGTTCTGGGTGTGATTCATTCTGCATAGAGTTTGCATTTTCTCCCCGTGCATGCATGGTTTCTCTCTTGGGTTTCTATGGCTTCTTTCCACAGTCCAAAAACACGACTTTTAGATTAATTGGCTTCTCTAAATTGTTTTTAGGTGTGAGTGCATGGTTGTGTATCTTTGTGTGTCTCTGTGTTGCCCTGCGACAGACTGGCGACCTGTTCAGGGCGAACCCCGCCTCTCGCCCTTTGACTGCCGGAGAAAGGCACCACCCCAGCGTCACACTGGCAAGGACTAATGGGCTGATTATGCTTCCGCAGCAAAGCTTCGCAGTGAGCTTGTCGCAGGTATGAAGCAGACATTTTTTGATTTATGCTCAGTATTGAAGAGTGTTCTGCGCTGTTCTACGCCACAACGCAAAAGGAGAAAATGACGAAATAGCTGTTTTCGCGCACCTCGTTCTTCTAGCTGGTCCATCCTCAAGAGTCGTTTTCCGCAATCGTGGACGTGCAAACAAAACAAGCCGGCAAGGTACCGAACAAGAGATACGCATAGTGTAGAACAGATCTAGATTTTACAAATCAGAGGCCTCCTGTCTGTCTGTGGTTACCTACAATTTGGAAGAGGTGCACCAAGAGTGTCTGGGCGGAGGGGTGCAACGTCTCTGCCATCTTCTTCCGCTTTATCGGGGTCGGGTCGTGGGGGTAGTAGCGCTTCAGTAGGGAGGCCCAGACGTCCCTCTTCTCAGACCTCTTGGGCCAGCTCCTCCAGGGAATCCCAGGCCTGCCGAAAAACATTGTCCCTCCAAGCGCGCGTGTCCTGGGGCTCCCCCCCTGGGCCTCCCCCAGTGGGGCGTGCCTGGAACACTCCTCACCCAGGGGAGGCGTCCAGGAGACATCCTAATCAGATACCCGAGCCACCTCAACTGGCTCCTCTCGATGTGGGAGGAGCAGTGGCTCTCTGAGTCCCTCCCCGATGACCGAGCTCCTCACCCCTATCTCTAAGGGAGAGCCCAGACCAATACTACAGAGAAAAGCGATTCTAGCTGCTTGTATCCGGGATCTCGTTCTTTCGGTCATGACCCAAAGCTAATGACCGTAGAAATGAGGGTAGGAACGTAACCTGACCTCTGCCAGATGGATTTGCTCCTCGTGATATCCATCTGGAAAGCTTCCCGCTTGAAGTAATTTTGGGAAGGGGCGAAAATATTGGAGCTAGCTGATTGGCCTATGTTGGTGATATAGGGACGGCCAAGGCAAACCAATCAGGATCAACGAAGCATATGAGCGTACTAACAGAGCAACGACGAAAACACAACCGCAAGCCAGGCTACTCTTGCAGCGAAATCCGAGTCAAGAGAAGAGCAAAACATCTTTTCCTCTGAGAAAAGCCTCCCAGAGCAGTGTTTTCGCTCTTCTTTTCAGTGAAGAAATATGCTCTGTAATAATTCCGATAAAACTTGCTCGATAGCCACGCTTAACGCTAGTTTCATCGGCTGAACCGCAAATGTTCTTTAGACTGAACTGGCGCTTCTCGCTAAGGTCACACACCTCAACCCGCCTCAAAGCCAACGCTGATTGGACGCTCGCTTGGTGAACGGCTCCAAATTTTTCTTTAACGGAGAGTCTCCAGACTGATCTCGCGAGTGAAACCTTGAAAGCTCGTAGAAATCTGGATGGTCTCAATGGTGCGCTAGTAGGAACGATAGATCAACCGTAAAATCAAGAGCTTTTGTTTTTTGGCTAAGCTCTCTTACCACAACGGTGGTTACGGTTTGCACTTAAATGCAACTGGACACCTATTGGAAGAAGCCTTTTATATGCCTTCAATAAAGAAGAAAAGGACTGGTGTGGCCTTCATGACTAAAAACCACCAATAAACCAACACATAATGCATTCCACAGGTGTTCCAGATGTGGCACACATGACTTCATGACCAGAATATGAGCCCATCTCATAATGCTTCCACATCCAGTTATACCTGGAGTTAAGGGAGGATATTGGCCCACAAAGCAAAGGTTAAATAAGCACAGAAACCTTAACAGCAAAGGAAGTCAGAGAGGAATCACCCAGCCCCGTCTGTTTGAGGATTAAATGTCATCTTTATTTTGCGTGTGTTTTCACATACGGGGGCGCTTCCGTTTTTCATTTTGCCTCAACAGCTAAACAAAAACAGCAACCAAGTTCAAACCAAGGCCTCAAGGTTGCTGGATGCCTTTGTTTTCATTGACGACTCTCGTCAGTTCAAAGAAACCCGGGAAAGAAAAAAAAAAATCAGGTGCAGGAGTTGTGTATTGTTTGGGGCCGCCAGTCTGTGAGAGCCCAGTGACCCTGAAACATTCATAACCAAACTATCATCCAGACAGCACGTCTGAGTCACTCTGAAAGGGAAAATAAGGCAGCCAGATGCAGACAGGCAGCCTGAGAGGAGTGAACGAGTACGCACTGTACAAACTCCAGCCAGACAGACACACACACACACACACACACGGAGACAAAAAGTGCTGCTTTTCATTGAATTCTGCTGGCGAGGGTGGATTTCTGTGCACCTGTTCTGAGGCCTTGAGTTTTAAAGGCAAAAACTACACAACAAGCTGCATCTAATCACAGGTACAACCCACTTCTTTGTGAGTCATACGCAGAGTCGCAGAGAGGAAGCATCGTTTACGACGGGCTTACTCAGAAACTGAGGCTTGTTTGGGCTTTATCTGCTAAGATCTACCCAGACGTCACGTTTTTCATTTAAAAACTAACTTCAGACAGAAATATTCAGAACCACCAGGGAGGAGAGGAGGCAAGCGAGGATGAAAAAGATGCTCAGTTCATCACAACTTTCCTTTTATATGAAAACACAAACCACCAACCTAAATATACGGTAATTAAAAATAATCTGGAGCTTTTTCAAAAAATGTTTTGCTTGTTTTAATATGGTGTGCAGGAGCTCTAACAAACATTGTGTAAAACAAAATTATAATAAATAAATTTAAACAATAAATGTAAACATTTCTTTCAACGAAAATCTGCATCATAACCATAGAGATCAGTGGTTAGGCCTGAAAGAGACGTTTTAGGGAAACAAAGCAGCAGGTGTGTCTCAGGCCATGGATCCCAAAGGGAAAAGAAGGAAGATAGCTGATGAGAACAGAGGATTCAAAGACGAATGGAGCGAATGATTTGCCTTCATTACCAATGCAGAGGGATTGCCTGCATTTTTGCTTTGTAATCAGAGTTTGTCAAACAGAAAAAAGAGTCATTTAGAAAGGCTTTTCTAGGCTTGCTAAATATGCAGCCGATCACCAAGTTGGGAGTGAGAGAAAAAGTGTGATTGCAGAACTTCTGGATAAATTAATGTTGCCAGTTTTGTTGCAAGCTTAAAAAACTGTTTACAGATGGAACAGGTAGCACTCTGATGCAGAGATGGGAACTTTCTTCCATTTTTCCCCAAATCCTCAAAATAAAAATAACACCAAGGAACTCTGGTGATGGAGGGGGGAGATTTCGGGGACAGATAGCACTGCTCTGTTGGATGTCAGTTCCTGCTTGGTTCCTCCCAGAGATGGAAAGAGTACTAAAAAATTGTAATTGAGTAAAAGTATCTTTACTTTGCCTAAATTCTACTCAGAGTAAAAGTAAAATTACCCATCTCAAAATTTACTCAAAAATTAAAAGTTTTTAACAAAATTACTTTTATTTAAAATGTGAGAATTTGAGTAAAAGTTACTTAGAGTTATTTAATGCAAAAAAGGGATGAGTCATGAATCGAATTGACCACAAGGTGTTTTAATCGATTTCAAAGCGTGGTGTATTTCAGTGGACATTCACACTACATGCAAAAGATCCAGCTGGGCTAAAAAACATACTTCCTCACAGCACAAGGACAGTCACAACCTGAACCATAAAGTGCAAACAATTTTCAATCCTACTGTCCAACAGACACCACCATGATAGGAATAAAGAAATTTTAACTACATTTTAAAGTTTTCAAAATGCCCAAAAGACACCAGAAATAAAATGCCCAAAACACAGCAGAAATCCCACTGTTATGCAACAAGCTCCTCATTTAATGGTTTTAACTGACACTTGCTTTACTTTAATGAGTGAGATTTTTAGCCTGACACTTGTTTTGCTTTAATAGTGATTTTTAACGACAATTTTTACTTTAATAGTGATTTTTAACCGACTTGTTTTGCTTGTTTTACTTTAATAGTGATTTTTAACTGGCACTTGTTTTACTTTAATAGTGATTTTTTAACTGACACTTGTTTTTACTTTAATAGTGATTTTTTAACTGACACTTGTTTTACTTTAATAGTGATTTTTAACTGGCACTTGTTTTACTTTAATAGTGATTTTTAACTGACACTTGTTTTACTTTTAATAGTGATTTTTAACTGACACTTGTTTTACTTTAATAGTGATTTTTAACGACACTTGTTTTACTTTAATACTGCAATAGTGATTTTTAACTGACACTAGTTTTACTTTAATAGTACGTTTTTAACTGACACTTGTTTTACTTTAATGAGTGATTTTTAACTGACACTTGTTTTACTTTTAATAGCTGTTACCTTTAGCCCTTGTTTTACTTTAATAGTGATTTTTTAACTGACGCTTGCTTTACTTTAATAGTGATTTTTAACTGACACTAGTTTTACTTTAATAGTGATTTTTAACTGACACTTGTTTGAATTGTGTAAATAAAGTGCTTTTAACTGAAACTTCAAAAGTCTTCTTCTACTTGTTTTTTTAATGGTTAACGGATTGTTTTAGTTTCATGGTTCCGTAACTGACACTTGTTTTACTTTAATGGGTTTAAATTTCTGGCTTTAATTAATTTTTCACTGACACCATCAATATTTTTTTATTGAGTGCTTTTTACTCAGTAGTCAGTTGAGGGGGTTTAAAATGCATTTAGCAGTAAAACTACTCTTAGGTTAAATTTACTTGAGTGAAAGTACTTGAAAAGTAAAAATTACATATTTCAAAAACTACTCAGAAAATTACATATTACTCATAAAAAGTACTCAATTACAGTAACGTGAGTAAATGTAATTAAGTTACTTTCCACCCCTGGTTACTCCAAACAGAAACACGTCCACCACAGAAAGATTCCTTTATCTTGTTTTTATAATTTCATCAATGCAACATAACCTAAACCGCGTGGATAAGGGCGGTGAAGCGGCGTGCGGTGAGAGCGTTCCCTGCTCCTCACTCATCTCATGCTACTATGGGACATTCACTCCAGGATAAATGTTTAATCATGGATTCTAATTATACATTTAAGACAACGCAGTCCTTTTTTAATAGTGGGCTAATACACTTAGAGTTTGTGTTGCCAAACGAGGCATTTATAAGAATTTTACATTTTTGCAGCTCCAGACGGATTTATTTTTCGTTAATTTTGGTCCAATACGGCTGTTTGAGCAGTTTGCGTTGCCGACCCCTGCTTTAGAGGTTTTAATCAAAGAGCCGTTTTATCATGAAACTTTGTTCCTCCATGTGCTTCACGCACACCTTTCTGATGATGATAAAAAGCAACTTACGGATCGTCTGTATCGCTCTCCGTCTCGCTGTCTGCTCCGCCCCGGTCTGCAGGAGGATTGTCATTGGTCGGGGGAGGGCGTGACGGCGACCCTCGGTCCGGTTCCGGTGGACCCGCCCGTCCTTCACTCACCAGGGCCACACCACAGCGAGGCTCTGAAAATTAAACCCCCCGGAGGTTATTATTTGAAAGATTCTCTCAGGTCAGACTACGAGGCGTTAATTCTGCCCCTGATTAGCCTCTCCTTTCTCTCCCTCTACATGTAAATATAAACCACAAGAATGCTGAGGTTCAGATTTTTCTTTTTACTCTTCAGATTCACAGGTTTGCATAGACTTCCTCAGTATCTGGTGAAATTTCCACTTCCATCTGCTTGCCTGAGTCATGTTTGGGTTTCCTTCCATCAGCTTCTAGTTGCAGTTTTTCTAGAATTGTGGCTCATTCCTCCTGATAAAAAGGTGCAGCTGGGGCAGGACTGTAGGACAGCTTGATCACACGCATCGTCCTGCTCTTTACAGAGGGACTGAGATCAGAGCTTCGTAACGCCTGCTTCCAAAACCTTGAACCATCACCCTTAAGCCCGCCTATAAGGTGGCATTCAGAGTATGATTGTCCCATTTTTAACTGGTTGATGCCTTGAATAGTTTCTCCAATCTGTTGAACTAAATTTCTTTCTTAATGATGACACCTATTGTGTGAAGTGCAACAGTCCCTCTTGCAGTAAAACATCCCTACTTCATGATGCTGCCATCACCGTACTAAACAATAGTAATAATTATTTTCATTATAAGGGCTGGGAATCTATTCAAATGTCAAGAATAGATTCAGAATTGACTAAGACTAAGAATTGATGTGATCTGATGTCAAACTCGATTGCTACAGTGGTAGCCATCCAAAATTTCCCCACTTTCCCTGATAGGTCCTTGGCTGGTCCCCTACAATTCCTTGTTAAACATCAATCTTTGTACTAAAATATTCTTTCTGTCATGATTTGTGGACATTAAGATCTAAAGAAGAAGCGTCATCTCCTGGTCAGATCCTGTAATTCAGTGAAAGGGAGGAGTCGGAGTAAAAAAGTATGCAAGAGGGGGTGACTCCAGTGGCTGGATGTTGGAGGGGATTCTGCTGGGAGTTGGAGGGAAGTGGGCCGCCATTCGGCTGGCGTTTGACTGGGAAGGGCCATTTGCAATGGCTGCTACTGTAGTAAATGGAAAACAAATTTTTTTAAATATGTCTTTGGTGATATGAAGAATTAATATGAGAATTAATCCAGAATTGGGAAATAGGTTTTCTTCAAACACAGCCCCGAACTATTAGACCAAAAAACTGTATTTGAGTTCTAAAAGACTATAGGATGCCCATCCAAAAATAAAGTGTCGCTGAGTATATTCTCTAACTATAACCTGGCGTTTGGAGTATTTGCTTCTTTGTCCCTGAGTGGCATTTGGGCCCATGTTCGCACAAGGGATATTCATACGTTTCAGTCCCACATTTTGTATAAAATCTTGTTTTCATGAGGTTTATCTTTGCACATTAATGTTTGAATGTAACTGTGGTCTTTTAAGGCAGCTGGAAACAAAACCTAAGACTGACCCAGACCTGTGGAGGTCCCAGATTTTCTCTCTTCTTGGTGACTACTTGTGTGCTCTACTATGATCTGTCCATGAATTCACAGGAGGAAGCAGTTTGTTTAGGGTGTTTCCTTAAAATGAATGAAGCAACCTTTTAAAGGGAAATTACGGTTATATTCAGAAATTAAACTTCTGAAAGTTCTTTAAATATTAAATTATTCCATCCTGTTCAATAAATGATCAGTGTTTTTAATGCAGAGTAATTTTCATGTGAATGTGTTTTGCTGGAGGCATCCATGTTTGTCAAAAAAGAATACTACTGCCACCTACCGGTTAGTGACGCCACGGTGCGGTATCGGCTGTTGATCAAGTCCCAGTGCTGTATCTGGTGTTTGTCACAACGCCGCTATTATCCAAGTCATCTTGAAAACATTCTTCTTCCAAATGTTGGCTACATATTACGGTTTTTTCTCTGGCCAGAAGTTCGATGGCAAATCCTCCCTCTTCAAGTTGGCGATCCAACGACCAACCCGTCCGTGGAGGATCAGGAATCAGAAAAGGTGAAATAACTAATGCTTTTTTCACTTTTCCCCGATGTATTCCAGGCATCCAGCTGCCATGCACGCGGCATTGCCAGTTTCACTATAGTTCTGGTGAATTTCAATGGTGAAGTCCTCTGGAAATCTTCAATAATTGTTGTTGATTGCAGATGTGTCTAGTAGTTCCCATTGATTTAGCTTGGAAAGCGGGGAGAATGGCGCTAGGCTTTACCGCACCGCGACGCATACTAGGGCTGAGGTTGATGACGCTTCACGAGAGTACACAAGCACATGAGAAAGCACTAGTACACATAATGAGAAACGTCCAGAGTCTTAAAGAGCAGGGAGACATTTTTCTACTCTAAGTAGTTTTCTAAATATCCCCAAATCTCATGAAAGAAGACATTAAGAAGTATTCGGTTAAAAATGACATTTGATTTCCCACTTTATCTCAAAGTCATTATATTCTGTTGCTTGACACATAATCACTTCCTGCTTCAGCTAATCTGATTATGATTAAAAAGAAAAAGAGGACATAAGAACTATTTGCAAAACATGACTTTGCATGGCGCAAGAGCGATGCAACACTAGCAGAGGCCTTAACTCTCCAATGGTAGAATCAAAGTTATTGTTCAAGACCTTCCATTGAACAGCACATTATTATGGTTTGCAAAATAACTAACATAGAAAAAACGGGCCAAACTGAGAGATGCCACCCTCTTTCTGAAGACTGCCCCGGGCTGGGAGAACAATATCAAATCCCATCACTGCTTAGAAGACTTAAACCCTGAAAGTAGCTTGTTAAAAGATGTTATCCATCAATAATTTATGAGTGAACTGTGCTGCTCTGCAGCCATGTTGAAACTGTTTGAGTAAACACTGACTCAGCTGTTGGTTTCACTGTTCAGGCCCCACCACGCTACTTCCTGTTCTATGAAATCCCAGCAAGAAACACCCTGTCACATACAGCAATCTCACAGCACTGCTTGCTCTTTACTGTCATAGCTAAAGAAAAAGCTGCTGGCTCATGTTGCTACCTTTGCTCTGATTAACAAGCTGCTGGCCATCGGCGGGCTGGGCGGCTTCTCCTGATTGGCTGGAGTCCAGGAAAGGGACGAGCGAATGCCAAGGGAACACTGGCACCGACCGAGGCTCCACGTTGGTCCAAACTGTGGGAAGAGAGGAGAAACAGGAAGAAATCAGGTGAAGTGTTACTGTGTTTGTAATGAGTTCAGATGAAAGACCCAAGTTCTGTCCTCTGGCTGCAGGTTCCACTGAAAAAGACACTTTCATGGAAAGCAGCTGAGCAGTAGGTCCATGAATGGAGCATTCAGCACCTCTGATCAACACAGACACATATACATATCAGCCCTCGGGATGATGGGTGTTGTGGGGTCATGTGATGCATGGATGAGGGAACCTGTTATTTCATCAGACTTTCCTGAGACCGGACGCCTATTTGCATTAGATCTAAACTAAAACGGTGGAGATAACATAAAAAAAAGTCATGCAAACTCTTAAAAACTAAAATATTCAGACCCTGTAGGGTTTTTTTTTACATTTCTTTCATTTTACAACCCGGGGAATAAAAAGGAAAATGAAACACCCTCTGCTTGTGATGCAAACTCCTGATAAAGTTTTGCAAAAAAAAAAAAGGCTTCAGAAAGGCTTCTTTAAATGCAGATTTAAAAAAACAAGCTACCAGCGAACTCCACCCTGCAGCTCTGAGATCTTCAGCTTCTGTTAACCTGCTAATTGAGTATTAAAAGGGTCCATATATGGAAAATCTTCAGCTAATTTAAAATGAAGATCTAGACTCTGTGCAGCAAAGCTGGAGGGAAAATGCTAATGAATGTTATTTGAGTTTGCTGCAAGCTAAACACTCGGTTTTAGATGCTGTGTCTGATATCACAGGGTGATTATGACTGCATCAGGACCTTTGTACTGATTACAACTTTCAGGTCGTTTTTTACAAAGCTGTTTGCAGGAGGAACTTGGGCTGAGGAAGTGAAGCTTATTCATAACATGGACTAGTTAAAGTGGGCAGACAGAAACCGGAGGAGCACTGCTGACGAGGGAACTTCACTGAGTCAGTCTCATGTAAACACGTGTGGATTTGAGGTCATATTCAGCTTCACCACAACAGCTCGTAAACTGGGAGGCCTTATTGACTGGCTGTGGACAGATAAGAGCAGGCGAGCTGATCCTGGGTCTTTTTCACAGCGGACCTCGGAGATCTCAGCAGCGTAGCGACTGTTTTTCACGTAACATAAACAAACAAGCTTGAGTCAGATAGCTGGAGGCCCCTTCAGTCACGATACACCAAGGAGTAAAAATTTAGACTTAAGTGGACATGCACTGGCTTAACTTTTCTTGGCTGGTTTACGCTTTTCTTGTTATTTACAAGTCTGATGAAATTGTTTGGTTAGAAACATTAAATCTGTTCAAAACTACACTATAAAAAAACACCTCCCAAGTTATCTAAACTACACAAGCTTTAATCTGTTTAAATCTTGCAGGTTGGTTGTGGAGGTTGTACCTCCAGCAATGTAAGGGCTCCACCCTGGAAATGTCACAATCTATCATAAGGCAACTCAACTGTTTACTCACCAACTCATACCAAAGGACAATTGAGAGTGACCAGGAAATCTAACAGAAGGAGGAAACTGCACATGCACAAGAAAAACATTTAACACCACGTAAGAAGACTCTTTAAACCCAGGACCTTCCTGCTGCAAAAAAAAAAAAACAGCACTGTCTATTGTGCCAGGATGCATCCTGGCTTAAAAACTAGACTAGCAATAACCCTAAAAATAGATTTAATGGTTTGTGAAATGAGCTGTTACATAATAACAGTCAGAAGAATCCAGGGCCAATGACCTTAGAATACCAGTGACCGCAAGCAGTGGACAAACTCATTCCCCGCCCAGGGTCTTTTTCTACATGGAGTTTGCATGTTCTCCCTGAGCATGCATGTGGTTCTCCGGTACTCCCACTTCCTCTCACAGTTCAAAAACATGAATGTTAGGTTGGTTGGCTTCTCTACATTCTCCTTAGGTGTGAGTGTGAATGGTTGTTGTCCTGTTTGTTGCTGTGTTGCCATGCGATGGACTGGCGACCGGTCCAGGGTGGACCCCGTGTTTTGCCTGTAGACAGCTGGAGAAAGGCGCCAGCACCCCTCGCGACGCTGCTTGGGATAAGCGTGACGGAAAATGGATGGATGGAAGTTAGTTTTATTGGAGATTCATCCAATTATAAACATATTCTGATTCTTTGCTGGTCATAGGTCACCCAATATTCCAACAAAGACATGCTTCAAACTGTAAAAATCACTGTCACCGCTATAAAAGCTCCCAGATGAGTTCATTCGATCAATAAAGTCGCTCACATTGTAATTTTAGAAAGACTTGAATGTGCTTTAAGAATAAAGAGAAAAGCACTTAGGGCAGTTTAAATCTTATTTGACCAACAGATTTAAGTTTGTTAATGTTAATGATAAATATTTCTCAAACTCCAGCGCCTAACTGTGGAGTAACACAGGGATTATTGCTGGGGCCGTTTCACTTTTTATGTATACCTTGATTTGGTAATATTATTATTCAACATTAGCCTCGTGAGACCATCCTGATCTCGCGCAGCTTTCAAGGTTTCACCGCTCTAATCAGTCTGGAGACTCTCCGCTAAAAGAAAATTTGAAGCCGCTTCACCAAAACTAACGCCCCAATCAGCGCTGGTTTTGAGGCGGGTTGAGGTGTGACGCTAAATCGAGAAGCGTGACAGTTCAGCCTCTAAAGAACATGGTGCTTTCAGCCGATGAAACTAGCGCATGCGGCTATCGAAAGCAAAAGTTTTATCGAATTACAGAGTATTTCTTCACTGAAAGAAGAGCAAAAACACTGCTCTGGAGGCTTTTCTCAGAGTGAAAAAGATGTTTTTGCTCTTCTCCCACTGGTTTTCGGCAGGGTAGCCTGGCTTGTGGTTGTGTTTTCGTTAGTACGTCATATGCTTCGCTGATCTGATTGTTTATCTGGCCCGCCTATCACCAACATAGGCCAATCAGCTAACGGGTATTTTGGTCCCTTCCCAAAATTACTTCAACGGAAGGTTTCCAGATTATATGCGGAGCAAATCCATCTGGCGGAGTCAGGTTAATTCAACATAGGATTCATTTAAATTGTTAAGCTGAAGAAATTAAGTTCTTTGGGTCCACAAATTTTAATGAAACAGACACTGCAGACATCTCTGAAGGACATAAAAACTTGGAGCTCTAAATTTTCTGCTTTTAAATAATAATACAAGACTTACTCTCTTTGGACCATAGTCTATAGCCACATTCGATAAGTTATGGGTATGTTTTGTATAAAAAGTATAAACGGGCACATGTCGACATACGCCAAGTACGTCAAGTAAATTTCTCAATGTATGCCAGCGTATGCCATTAGTTACAGGTAAGATATCAGATTTTTGACATACGTTGAGTGTAAGTTACCCATAAGTCATGGCGTCTAGCTTATCCAAAACCTATGAGTACCTTGTGCATAACTGATGTACATGTTATGATGATTATTTGGACCAACGTGTCAAGAACTTGATAAGTTACACATGCTCCAACGCATATCAGTGTATCTGACGTGTTCCAGACGAGCGTTGAATGTGTTTCTAACTTCCAGCTACTGTATAATGGCGTATTGGCAACGTTTTGGCATAAAGTGGATTCACAGGAGGAAACTGTCAGTACTATTCCAGACTTCAGATGTTCCACAAGAGATGGAGGATCCGGCAAGGCAGAGACGGGAGTACAGTATATACTAACTGTTTACCAACATTAGCATGATCTCATCAATCTGACTGTTCTAGTTGTAGAGTGAGCGAAAAGGTGAGTGTGATGGATCCACCCTGTGTTCACACCTATAACCAACAAACTTCCTACCAGACATGATGCTGAATCTGCTGTGACTGCAAACCTTCTTTCTTCCTTTTTTTACAGTAAAGCAAGGAATGCTCTGATCTTTTTATATTAGAGAAACCAAACAACCTCTCCACAGATGCATGGCCTCCAACACAGAAGAGCTGCCTCCCTCTGGAAAAGACTCCGCAGTACACCTACACCTCGGGACAAAGCGACATTCTTTTGAGGACCAGAAAGTTCACATTCTGGATAAAGAAAATAGGTGTGTTTGAGATTGGTGGGGTTTTTTGGGTTGGTGGTGAATAGCAGCTAGGATCCCTTCCAGATTTAATACCACCGCCGAACATCAAAGAAATCTTTTTATGCAGGCCAGTGCAAACGACCCCATCCTGTCAACGCATTGCTGCCCCCCTTTGGGATACCGGCTTGTGACGTTTCATGGGCACCAGGCTGCAGAAGACTAGGATGCTGAAATTCTTCGTTGGACAGAAGTTCTCGGACTCAAGTTATGAATACCGATCAAAGAAATCTTTTATGTATATGCCCAAAATTAAAAAAATACATAGAAAGTTTCAGCATAAGTTATGTCAACGCTTTTAGGAATTAAAAAAAAAATCCTGGGACGTCAAGTATGGAAGATTCTACGCCAGCTGGCTAAATCGTCAAGGTATGAAAGGGGCTTTAGAAGAAGAAGCTGGTTAGTCAGTTACTTAATATGGATGGCATTAAATTAGCCTCCTATAATAAGGCCTTGTCAGTTAAATCCTGTATTAAACTGGTTTCTAGATTTCCTTCTTTGTAGGATAATTTCTAGTCCAGTTAATGTAGCACCATTGTCTTGTAACAAGGAAGTCTAACTAAAAGACCCAAAATCTTTGTGAGGTGATTCCATGTTCTACTTATGAACACATGGGTACTCTGGTTTCCTCAGTCAGTAATTTAAAATGACTGTTAGGTTTCTAGATCTCACTTTATTGCTCTCATATATGACTTAGACATGATAGACTTATGCAATAAATAAACAAAATAATAGATTTACTAAAATAATACTTTAGGGCCTTCCTTTATAATCTTTGATTTTATTTAAAAACTAAATACATAACAGATGCAGCTAAGACATTTCCAACAGATTACGGCTAATTAGAGAACTTCGGTTCATATAAATGAGCAGCACAGAATTAAAATCTCACTTACTATACGTGTAAAACACTGTCCTGTATCTCATTTACCCGAAAGATGCATAAGAGTGTAAATGTGACCCAATGGAAGTGCAAATTCAACACTTTTTCACTTCTTCCACCCACAGTTGTGGTTAAACTACACAGAAAATGAGCCCAAGTGTGAGTGGAGTTGGTAGGTCTCCAGAGAGCTCCCTGCAAGCGAATGTGTGAGCTTAATATAGATTAGGGCTTGATGCTCTCCCTGCCTCTATGCTGTTTACCACTTGCTTTTATATTAATATTGTAGTTTCTCGTATGAGATGCATGAGGATATAAAAACAATAACAATTGGAGATTACCTGGAAGTATTGTGTGCACGTTTCAATGCTCTGCTGCAAGGCTAATTATCATATATGCCTCCTATATGCTCAACCCTGGAGCAAAACCAAAGTATTTCCATTTGTCTGCTGGTACTAACAAGAAGGAACATTTTCCAATTCTCAGGAAATTCTGCAATCATTATGGTCCTAAACCATTTTCACACTAGTGAAAAAAACACTAATTAGCACAGCACCTGCTAACAGCTAAGACCTGCCAACACCTCAGCCTCAGCTGTGTTAAAAAAAAGTGGGAAGATAATATATCATACTTATTCCACTGAAAATTTGCTCTTTAGCTCACATTAATAATAAAAACTAGAAAAAGAGACAAAAAAAATGTCCAATTTATGATATGTTCTAACTCAGAAGTTGCTTTTCACCCAGAAAATCTGCTCCTGGGTCCAATCAATAGTGAAAATATATAAATAAAAGACTAAAATGATATTATATTGATCTCTTTTCATTCTAGTTAAAAAGCAGAAAACATCCAAATGAGAAGAAAATATAGGTTATAAGTTTTAAATATCTTATTTTGGCCTAGATTGACCAAAATTAGATTATAAATAGCACCAGGTAACATCAGTAACATCAACTTAATATCTCTAAAGGGTAATTTGATTGAGAGAACACATACTGGGACAGTTTCCTTGTAAAAATGAAATAATCATAAAAATAAGCATTTTTAAAAAGCATTTTGCCTTTGCTGCTTTAAAACTGTTCAAAAACTACCAAAGCTAACACCAGCTAACATTTCTTTGGTATTTTTCTCATGAGATCAAAGCAGGGTTGGAAAATCTTAAGATACATAAACACATGTATAACTGAAAAGGAAAACTAGCTAAAGTATTTATCTAAATCTTTAAAACTTTTTAGACAAAATTTTGTCTAAAGCTCATTATACAATAATTAAAAACTGTTCAAACCAGCTAACACCTATTAACACATCTGGAGCATTGTTTATTAAAGACGTCACAAAAACTACTTATTTTTATTTGCATGCATATTCAATTCTATCGAGATGTTCAAAAAAGGATAGACAACATGCTAGAAGCTAAAACCTGCTAAAATTTCTAAAGTAGTTCTAAACCAACATAATAAATCGCGATCTAAAAACGTCACAATTAGAATAACAATTTGTTGTTTGAAGAGACAAATGAGAAGATAAACCTTAACTTTTTTTTTTTTTTCAGCTGGTTAATGAAATTTTGACGACTACAGTATTTTTTCAAACATCGTGGTTTTGTAAGCTAACCTAAAATAGGTCGACCTTAAAAAATGGGACATGATTTTAATCAGATCAACACGTAAAATAAGAGTGAAATAAAAAAAAAAAAATTATTAAAAAAATTATTTTGACAGTGTTGTCCGACATCGTGGCTTATGCTCTTTTGGAAAATAAGCGGTTAATGTTCGTTTTTAGAAATTAACATAAACTACATTTTTCTCAGCTGGTAGAAGTACATTTTTTATACCCTTTCCAAAGAGTATTTTTCCCAGTTAAAAAAAAAAAAGTAATAAGCGTTATAGGGGCAGATGAATGTATTTTAGCAATTCTTAATTGCAAATTCATTGACTAAGGGCAATCAACTTTTTCTTGCATGGTGTCTGAATTTTAGCATATGAACTAGACAAAAAGTGGGCGGAGCCTAACATCCAGCCACGCCCACAAACCATTTTGATAGGATGCTTATCTTCTTCTTATCCAAATGATCATGTTTAGCACAGAGGGAAGTTGGGTAAAGTTAATGAAGCAACAATTTTATTTCAATCCAAAACAGCCCAAGACCCCTAGACTTTCAGAGTTTTTAAGACATTTCGCTTCCCATCCAGGAAGCTTTTTCAAATCAAAATGTCTTAATTAGCGTTGAGTTCCAGGCTTTATAGCGTAGCCCAACAAAGCTTTGTTATGGCTTAGAAGTCATGCAAATTGAATGTTTAAAACAGCTCCACCCCCTTAGTAATGGGTTAAGAAGATTATTGCGCTGGTAGTCGTTAAGTTAGAAAAAAATTAAGAAAATATAAACTAAAAAGGACAAAGAGTAAAATTACAAGTTGTGTGTCCCTTTAGTTTAAAAGAGGAAAACAATTATAGCCTTGATTTGAGGTCTTTTGGTCATTTGACGTAGAAGCTAAACAAGAAAAAATGTATTTTTCATAACGTTAACATAAATTATAACACGAAATCTGATGTCACTCGTCAAAAAAGTTATTTAATTAAAAATCATCAAAAAGGAACAAAATATTGTTCATTTGGCGTACCTAATACACCAGACTATAGTGAAAAAGGGTTTTAATAGTTTAATTAGTAGCAAATTCTACATTAATTGAGATTAAATGGCCCAGAATTGTAAACAGCACTCAAATAAATGAAGTTTATCTTGTTTGAGGTTCTGAAACTGACTGTAAGATGTTACAGACAAAACGTGACACACTTAATTTTTTCACTCTCAGAAATCCAGCTAGCAGCTCACTTTCAGTTCCACTTGTGCTTCTTTCCTCCTTCAGTGAAAATGTAGATTGTCTTGGATATTACTGTACATAACTCCAGATCTGAGTTCAGATCAGTTCTCGGGGTGCTCACCACTTCCAGCCTTGGAAAGGACTGCATCATCTTTCTGTTAGCTGGCTGGAAGATGAAATCTAAAACTTTATTCTGGATATTTTGGTTTTAAAATCCATCAAGATTTCGACACTTAACTGATCGGGCGTCATTTAGTAAAAGTAGTTTGGAAAGCAGGAATCTTTCTACTTTATAAATAAACACTGGAGGGAAAGCTTGAAACGTTAGGAGAGATACTTCGTAAATAAAAAAAAAACGTGTAAAAGCTCCCCGCTGACACCTTAAAGCAAATAAGAAAATACAGCAGGGACCTTTTACCAAAGAAAAATAGCGGCTGATTTCAAACATTAGCCGTACTAACACAACTTTTACATGGAGATACATTAGACATATAAGTCGCCTTTTTAAAGGTATATTAATACCTGGGATATAGTGGGGTCAAAGTCTGTTTTTGCTTTTTTCATCAATCTATTTCCATCAAACTTATCCAAAGTGGGGTCGCGAGGGGGTGCTGGTGCCTATCTCCAGCTGTCTAGGGGCGAGAGGCGGGGTCACCCTGGACAGGTCACCAGTCCATCGCATAGCAACACAGAGACAAACAACCATCACAAACACACTCACACTCACATCTAAGGAGAATTTAGAGAAGCCAACCAACCTAGCAGTCATGTTTTTGGACTGTGGGAGGAAGCTGGAGTACCCGGAGAGAACCCAGGGAGAACATGGCCGGGAATTGAACCCAGCACCTTCTTGCTGCAAGGCAGCAGAGCAGCCCCTTAAATATCAACCAAGCAAAAATCAGAAGAATATAACTAAAATAATACAAAACAGTTTCTAAACAACCAATCTCTGCGTGCGGATACTGACCAACATTTTTTTTCTTTATTTAAGAGTATAATGAATCAAACATATATACATATGTATCTGTATATATGCAATTACAAACAGTATTGAACCAAAGAAGAGGAAAAATAAATAAACAAATAAATAAAAAAAATTATAAAAGGGGGTGTGGTTCAGCAAACATTCAGGTCTGTTTCTGCAATTGACCGTTTTTCTTCCACAGCCCACATAGACGGGACGTGTACTGGTCCGGTGTCTACCATAAAAGGGTAGAGATACATACAATGGGGGCTGACACCGTTTTTTTTATTTTTTTTTATTTTAACCTATGGCGTTCTCTATCGCTGTGGTAGGCGATAGCCGGGGCCCACACTCCCAAGAATATGTTGATTTTCTCTTGCAGTTTTGTTGTTATCTTCTCCATTATATAAACATTCTTTAACCTTTCTTGCAATTGTTGAAGGGTTGGGGGCAAAGGCTTAAGCCAAGACAGAGTTATCATTCTCATTGCTACTAATTGCAGAATATGCAGTAACTGACTTTCCTTTTCCCTATATTTTCTTTTGGGGTCAAACCTAATATATATTAGAGCGGGTTCAGTGGTAATGTAAAATTGAGTATACTATTTATTTCTGTCTGAATCTCTAACCAAAATGGAAGATATCGACCAACTTTTGTTTGCAGAACTGTTAAATCCAGACATCTTGGAGGGTTTCTGATGATAAACACTCCATCTATCAAAAAAATCATAGCTCCATTTATTATATAGAGTCATTCAGGCTCATTCATTCAAGCAGCAAAGCAATCCCACAGCATGACACTACCACCACCATGTTGGGTAATCAGAATGATGTTATTTTTCTAAAATTTAGTGAAAATTATATTCCAAGTGTTTCACCTTAAAAAAAACTAATTTGGACACATTATTTTTTTGGTGAAACAAATCTTTGTATTCCTCTGGGTCAGAGGGGATTTTAGCTTTCAAACTCTCCCATGGAGGCCATCTTTAACAGCTTTCTCAGCTATTGTTGAATTATGACCTTAACTGAGGCAGGTTAGGTTTGAAGTTATTAAAGTTTTTTCTAACTTCCTGGATGATGATGCAACTTGCTTGGAATATTTACAGTCAGTCATATAATATTTACGCCACTGTTCTAAGTGTTCTTTGTGTGTAGATAATTGTTCTCACTGCGGTTTTTCTGAAGTCTGAAACATATAAAAAATGTCTCTGTAACAATCTGAAGCATGACAGATGCCACGGGCTGATGATGCGTTGATGTTAGAGGCCTTTTAGCCTACCTCATGTTGTGAAACAGGTTCTAAACTCTTTGAGTATGACAGTAAACAGCTGGGTGCTGCTGATGAAACTGAAACCAGCTTTTCAAAACGCGTTTAATCACAGCTAATTTATGATTTAATGCAGTGTTTGCTTGTGTCTGGTTGGTGTTTCATCAGGAAAGTGTCCATCTGAAACATTGAAGTAAAAACAAAAGAACAAAAAAATAAATCTGTAAATTTACAGTCATATTTATTGAAGCATTTATTTATTTATAGTAAAATAGTTCCAATAAGAAAGCTGATATTTCTGGATTTATGTTTATTTATTATCTGATGAAATGTGATTTTAAGTTTTGTGTTTTAATTTATTCTAAACAAAACAATTCTCCTAAAAACGACCTTTAAGCATTTTGAAATTTGATGATTTATAATTTTTCTACTGATTTGATATAAATGTATGATCTTAAATGTTGTGTTTTTATGTGCCGTTAGTAGAAAATTGTCATAACGAATAGAAATAAAAGCTTGGTGATTATTGTGATTATTATTATATATGATTTGTTTCATTCAGTTATGAATTAAATGAACAATAATAATCTATTTGACTGCCTTTTCACTGTAGTTTAAATGGGAGTCACTTTGCTTATGATTTACTTAAAAAGAGCAGTCATGAAACTTGTGATGCTGATGCAGCTGCACTCGGATGAGTTATATTAAGGTTCTCAGGCCGGCGCTGCCTGGAGCTGCTGCAGCCTTTAGGCATTTTAGAAAAAAATTCATAGCAAAGGAAATGTTATGCTACAGAGGCAGGTGGCCATCAGCGGTGGTGGGAGGGATGTGACAAGCAGACAGAAAAAGAAAAGTGCGTGCCGGTAATCAGCTCAGGCCAGAGCCATTTACTGAACCGGCGGAGCAGCGTATCCATGACAACATGTCGGCAATATAATTACGCTTTTTTCCTGTGAGAGCAATGAAACACATTCACATCAAGTGCCCTGAATGCCCCGTCTGAGGCTGTTTGGTTGTCTGAATGCGCCGACGCCACTGTGTTTGTGTCTCAGAGTGGAGGAGGCGTGGAGCGGAGTGGGGCGGGGACGCCCTTGTTGATCTCTTGCATGTCCAGACATGTCGATACTCGCGGGTTTTTAAAAGTTTCAGTGATGCTCCTCTTATCTCACACAAACACACGTGTAAAGGATGACAGCAGAGCGTGCTGCTCTGACACTACACGCACTGAGTCACACTTTACACACACAGAGCTGCAGATTTGGGTGGTTGCCAGAGCAACTCATTTATAAAAGCTGTTGATATTCACACCTGAGTGAGAAAAAAAAACTTATCCTATGAGATAAAACGAAAGATATTATTTCAACTTACAGGCTTAAACTATATATGTAAAAAAAATTATAAAATAAGGCTAAAAAATCCAGGTGATATGATCTAACTTCACATATCTATAAACTCTGAAACCACAGTCTTATCACTGCAATCTGCACCAGCCAAAATAAATAAAATAAAATAAGAGCCCGGGAGATTTCCAACACGTTGACTGGTCCGATTTTTGATCGCCACTGACAGCTCAAAACACTGACTGACAGAGTAAACCACGTTACACTTCCACAGCTTGCACACGCTGTCATTTCCCAAAGTTGGCATGGAAACAAGAACAGAGAACACGATGAACCCAAGCACCTGTACTCCTTGTAGCACATTTTCTTCCACGAAGCCGTCTGAGTGATCGCACACATACAGTACAATTATAACCAGCTCCTGGGGTAAAGGAAACTACAGCCAAGTGTCTGCAAACATGAAGGCACACACGCCGAACGAAGAAAGGAGCTACACCCTTAGATGCACTGTTATTTATTGTCTCAGTATGTCTTTTTTTAAGATGTTTAACACAATTGAGGCTTATTAATAATAACTAATGACATTTCTTTTCAAAACTAGCCGTGAAATAACATTTTCTAAACCATTTTGGTAAAGTTGATCATTCCTTAAAGTCGCAGGGAAGTCATATTTTAAATGTCAAATCATTCTTGCTTAAACATGTATATAAATGTGTTCTTTTATCAGGCTATAGAGCTTTCCCAAAAAAAGTTAGAATCATTTCTATAAAATATGTGTTTTTTTTTCCCATATCTTATGCAGGCCAGTTAGTTATACGTCAGCTTCTGAATCTCTAAATTCTGGGCCAATCATATGTCAACGGTCATCTGTCAATCACATTTTTATCATAGCATCTTGATTGATATGTCGTGCAGCTAATATACGCAACAGCTGAAATAAGAAACCAGAATAATTTCCTTTCCCATTGAGTTAAGGCCCCAGTGGTCATCACGCGGGATGGACGCCTGTCTTCAGCAGGCCAGAGATGGCAAAAGCACTCACTTTCCCAGCCACTTGAGTAAAAAGTACAGATACTTGTGTTAAAAAATACCTTGGTAAAAGTGGAAGTACTGATTAAACTCTTTACACTCAAGTAAAAGTAACAAAGTACAGGCTTGTAAATTTACTAAAGTATAAAAAGTAAAAGTAGAAACCACTTTTTTCGTGCCGTTTCTGCCTACATTTTAAATGGATGTCTGCCAATAGGACTAGATCTCCTCGCTGTGTTCATTTTCAATCATCTCGCCGTCCATACTACTATGTGCAAGCACGCACCGCCACTAGCTGCAATGATTTGCCGCGTGAATGAATACCGCCCGAATCTGGTCGATTCATCTTGTAGTGGTGCGGCCAAATGCAACGTAGATTCCCATCCAATTAGATTGAATTTCGTATCGATGATGTGAAAAATAATAACTGTAACTCCATTGAAATGATTCAAAACTAAAGTAACGAGCCAATTTTTAAAATGTAAGTAGTAGAAGTAAAAGTCGCCATAAAAAAAAGTAGTAGTAAAGTAAAAGATATCAGAAAAATCTACTTGAGTACAGTAATCAAGTATTTTGTATCAGTTCAGTACTTCCCATCTCTGCAGCAGGCGAGCTAACAGAACTGGCAGAAGCAGTGGCAGGCAAGTGGCTCAAACATGTACGCGCTGGAAGCCTTCTACACTCAAACCAAGCTTCTGCCTCTGGCTGCCCTCTTCCACAACAGATCGCGCCTCGCTTCCTCCTCTATATAAAAATGGATGACGGAGAAGAGACTCATCCATGACCTCCGATACTAGACTTGTCTCCGATCTATAGTACAGTAATTTATAAATGTTTTAAATCAGGTTGGGTCCGGATTAGCCAGCAGGTGGTCTGGTCTGCTAATTAGGTGACTTCTGGTTTAAACGATGTATTAAATACAAACACCAGCTTAAAATGTATTTTTCTGAAATCCTCTAAAAGCAGGAACAATGGTACTTTTTTAAAACAATCTGAATCTCAATTTTGATCAAGTTTGGTTAAAAATAATAACTTTACACCCAAAGTTGGCTTTAAATTATGGTTGAACCTTAATATAACTTCTGTCTTCCTATGAAAAAAACATGACAGTGTACCTTTCTGTTATCATAATAAGATAGTTTCATGTTGCATTTTTTTCCCCTTATCAGCTACTTATATGATTGTTTCTATAAAGTACGACAGGTGTTTGATATCCAAGCATGAAAACCAATTGAACAAAAGCAAGAAGGATTCATGACCTGACAGACATGGCTGCTGCTCTGCGTATATAGGAAATAAATAGTGTTAACCAACATCCACTCTCTAAACAAACTTTGGATATTTTCTGATAGTACATAAATAAACGTGTCCTGAAATGGACTCAGGTTTGGGTCAGAATTGGCTCTAATTGCTCATAAAATAGCAACAACTGTATGTGAACATGCTGTTGAGAGTGGAATAAGTATGAATGTAAAAACATTCTGTTCCCTGAGCTCACAGCAAAGCTTCAGACCTTTTTTACTGCAAACTTCTAGAAACAAATCAAAAAAAAACAAAACAGGTTTGCAGCCAACAGAAGAGCATCATCTTTCATCTCAGCGAGAAAAAAAAACTCAGGGACAGAAAAAAGCTTTTTTAAATGTTACGCTACAAGCAGCTGTAAACTATAGTGAGTCATACCCAAAGCTCTCTGATGACACAGCTGTAAACCTAGAGAGATAAAGAAACTGCGATGAGCAAAACCAGAGCGCATTAAAACAAACCCTTCCTTCTTTGCTGAACTGCAGCTTAAGCAGATCTTAGCATCTGACAAAAACAAAGGTCAGAGTCACGAGTGCCATCTACCCATCACACCCTCTGCCTGCCTTACCTGTGCCCGGGCGACCCATGATGATTTGCTTGCGTGGCGCCGGGTGAGGCGACTCGGCTGGCAGTATGAGCGGCAGCAGGGCGGTCGGCGTGGGGTGACAGGCCACCGGCTGGGGCAGCGCGCTTCCTGAGGCGTCCTGGTAACCCTCGGGTTTCCTGTCCCTGCCTCCGGAGCCGGACGACGACAGAGCAGAGCCCGACGGAGCAGAAATCAACCCTGGAGCCGAGGGGCTGGACAGGGCTGCGTGGCCTGCTGTGGCTGGTGTCAAGGACTGAAAAGGGACATCAAAAAGGTGTTTGAGGATTAATGAATTATATAACACTAGAAATAAGTAAATTAAGTGTATTTACCCTTAATTTGAGCAGGTAAATAAGATGATCTGCCAATAGAATGAGTGTTTTTACTCCTAAAATAAGATGATTAGATAATATACACTTGAAATAAGACAAAGCAATAGTTTTTTTCTTATTTTAAATGTAAATTATCTCGTTCCACTGGCAAAGTGTCTCACTTACCTCCTCAATTCAAGAAAAAAAATGCACTTAATTTGAGCAAAAATGACTTATTTTTTGCAGTGAACCAGTTAAGTCTAGCTAATTTACTCTAACTATATATAATATAGCATATAATTGTTGAGGGCCAGATCATTATCTGCAGTCAAATTTCCCGTTTCTTTAATAATAAAATCTAAATATGGCTTTAATCGGTTTTAGGTGACATTCATTGCAACTGAACACTGAAATGTGACCTGCCACATTTACAACTAACACCTCTGCGATTCTTACCTAAATATAATAATAAATAGAGCTTTGAATCCTGAGGTTCTGAGTTTGAGCCCGACTCCCACAGATTGCTACTCTGGGTCCCTGAGCAAAGACCCTTAACCCCACACTGTTCCTCGGGCGCCACAAGGGGATAGGTTAAATGCAGATGTAAATTTCTCCAATGTGAGCTCAATAAAGTTCATTATTATTATCATTAAGTACTATTTGTTTAAACAGAGATTTTCCAAAGGAACAACGAATATCCAAGTCCTTATATCTCTCCTTGATAAACATAAATCTGGAAAGAACGGGGGGGCTGCACCATGTTAGGAAACTTTCATCACTCCTTTAGGCATTGAGTCTGCTGCAGACACATACTGCAGTGCAAGCAGTCCTGAGGAATATCCCCAATGAGCAAACTATCCACATAATGATGATGTCATGTGCAGCTCTTACTTAGAGTCCTGTGCAGTCTGTTTTTTTGCACACACCAACGCAAGAATACCAATATAGCCTCATGAACTACGAACAGGCTATTTGGATTTATATACAATACTTGGTTTCTGATTTGTCCAACCAGACAACCAGAGGAAAAGCTGTAGCCTGGAGGACATTAGCCCCATTTACGCTATCCTCTTGAAACAGGGCTGAGATCAGTCCGAACACGGTAACCGGGATAACTGTTGAGTGTAAACGGCAAGCAAAACTGAACTGGACCGTACCAGACACAACTGAACCGCGCCAACATGGTACTAGTTCATCAGTAGGGCTCGGCGGGGTTCAGTTCTGGCTCGGTTCTCAGATAACAAAGAGCGCATGAGCAGACCGCGTCATCTCCTTACATTCATAAAAATACTAGCTTCCCTACCGTGCCACACCATTTCCAGTAATGATTCTGCTTAGCAGTGTGGTGAACCTCAATGACGTTGTTTCCTGCATCTGTAAGACCTCATTAGACCATCGTTTGTTGTATCTCTTCACAAAAGTCGACTCTGTCAAGTAAATTCATCAAAGGCTACTTTCTTCGCCTGACGCTCCGCAAACAACCAAATATCACAATGATATCAAAACATAAATTCCTGAATGTTACGGGCGCTGCAATGTTGGTTTGCTTGTTTATCTCTAGAGAGCAGTAGTACCGTCGATTACCACTAGGAGGCGAGGAATGGTGCTAGCGTGGTTTTTAAACGGTCGTAAGGAACCAAGCTAAGAACGGTTAACTTATCCAAGCTCGGCACGGATCGGTTTTCAGAGCGTAGTGTAAATGGGGCTATAGAGTACCGAGGTCTGGGTTTATATTCCCGTAATTCTGTTTATTTGATATAAAGCATAAGAGGGGTGAATGATGATAACCTTGTTTGACTTTAGAGAGACTAAAGCTTTAGCAGCCCTGATCTCATCATCATTACATTGGGTGTTAAATAAAAACTCATTCCTCCATCTGGGACAGTTTACAGTACACAGTTCTAGAGAGTAAACCCCATTACCCTTCATGTGTGGTATAAAAAAAAATACAGTTTTTCTAGAGCATTTCACATGCAGCACCTTTAGTAAACTGTTTGCCCACTTTAATATTTCAGCTGTTTTTTAATTTCCCTAAAATTGGAAAATAAAGATAAACAAGTTTTTTTAAATTATTAGTACATTTATAACAGGAAAAAGAAGCCAAACCAACCACACCCCTTGTTTAATCATATGGTTACCTAATGAAGCATAGTTTTTGGGAAGGTGAGTTCAATTAAGTGGCAACACCCAGGTCTGAGAGCCAACAAATCCCTCACAAAGAAGTTGAGGGAAAACAGGACGTTTAAGGAAAAAGGGAATCTTAAAACCGGAACGGAACAGATGAGAAAGATTTCATCAGTTATTCATCAGGGAGGTCACAGAAAAAACAATACTTAAAGCTCTGCAGGCCTTGCTGTATCAGTCAAGGTTGTAGTTCAAGGACAAGAAAACATATATTACTTGGGAAGGTTCTAAGTACAGAGCTACACCTGACTCAAAATTTAAAAAAAGTTTTTTGACGATCTACAAAAAAAAAAAAAGCAAATAACACTTTGGGCTCTAGACAAAAGTGGCACCGCAAATTTGGGGGCTTCAGGACAACTACCTGCTCACAAATAGGCAAGTCTGTTCGGAAAGTTAGTTTCCCGTTAATAATTAAAAAAGAAATAAAAATAATTTAGCTTTGGGTGACATTAGGTGTCATATAAACTGAATAAATATGACATTCAGTTTTCACCCAGAAAAAAATGCATCAACTAAATATCGTATGTTTTTTTCCATTTATAAAACAAAAACATTGAAAATGGCATAAAAACATAAGTGTTTTCAAGTTTGTATTATAGGAAGTGCAAAAATATATATTGAAAAAAACCATCAGGAGACTTTTATGGTTAGTAGCCTTGATGATTGGAAACATATACTTCAGCAAGATAACATTAAATCGGCAATAGTAAAGATCTGCAAAGCTAAAGGGCTTTCGCAGTAGAGAAAAAACTTACAGAACTGGAAGTGACCAGGACCAGTGTTGAGGCTGGGTTCCTGAGGAGAACCGCTGGATTGGACGTGGCTCCGTTAATAGGCACAGGGGCCTGCAGGCCTGGGGGAGCAGAGTGCTGTGCCTGGTTCTGCTCCCTTGACCGGCTTCTTTCTCTTCTCTGCAAGGGGCCGTCTGAGAATGTGGCCAAGGGGACGTCGGGGTTGCGGACAATGACCGGAGAGTCGCGAAGGGGCACTATGCGGCGTGGGGAGGGTTCTTGGGGCAGGGGAGAAGGGGTTGGAGACACAAGCATGGGTGGGGGCGTAGAGGCAGCAGAGGATGATGGCCTGCTGGTGGCGCTGCGAGGGCGTGAAAAGGAAAGTGCGGAAGGTGTTGTGGGCTGACTGTGGGGTGAGAGGACTCTGAAAGCAGCTTGGTCTCCAACAATGTTGCCCCCTACGCCCATCAGCTGCTGCTGATCCGATTTGTTTTGGTAGTCCAGGACAGCAGGTAGAGGAGGGGGCGGGTGGGTTTCCGGCCTTCTCTTGCTGGGACTCATTGGGACCGTAAAGGTGAGGCTGGTCTGAAAGGAGGGCACAATTCCTGACGGATGGCGTTCTCTGTCAGAACATGGCGTACCCATCTTAGTGCCACTGAGCTGCCGAGGGCGGCGTGGGGTAAGCGGGGCAGTGATTGGACTAAAATTGGCAGGGCGGAAGCCAAAGTGAGGCGAAGGAGATGGTGACGGCGTTGGTGAGAACGGGGACTGATTGGAAATGGGAGAGAATGATGGCGTGCCGGAGCGGGACCCCCCTAAGGAGACCAGCATATTCGCTGCCTCGCACTCATCAAAGTCAAAACGAGAAAGGTCTTGGGGTATCAGGGAGGGCAGGACTAAGCGGGGACGTGAATCTCCTCCACGGCTGCTGGCTTCGCTGCTTTCCCTCGATGTCTCATCCCAGTCGAACTCTGAGCTGGCTCTTCCACCTCCCAGCCGTAGATCGGATGGCGTTAAAGTCCCTGTGCTGCTGGCTCCGCTGCGCTCCCGGCCGCCTCCACTTGCCTCCATTTCCTTGGTCCTCATTGAAAGATGTCTGGAACAGTATCCTCGTCGTTGGGACTCTTTGGAACAGCCCTCCCGAGAACACAACCTCCTCCACTGCTTCCCGTTGAACTTCTTTCGGATGCCTGTTGGTGTGCACACCACATCTCCCTTCTTGTACTTTTGCTGGGCAGCTGTAAGAGGAGTGCGTGAACGGTTTGTAGAGGAAGAGTTTGAACCTGACCCTGGTCCTCCTCCACCACTAGTTGCTCCTCCCCCAGAAGCCTTCTCTACTCTGGAGGATGTAGTGGAGGAGGAGATGGGAGGCAGAGAGTGGAGCTGGGGGCCTGTAATGATGGTGCCGGCAGTTGCATTATTTGAGTCAAGCCCTAACAGAACATTTGAAGGATTAGGGTGAGGGGTCAGGGCCAGGTGGGTGGAGGAAATCCCAATGCTCCGTACAACAGGCAGGTGGGAATTGAGGTAGCCAGATGGGGGCTTTGAGACAATCTGGTGGTGAACTGATCTCTGTTTGGTCCCAGGTATGATTGCCCCCAAGGGGACCATGTTAAAGTGGGACACCTCCATGTCCTCTTCAGGGGTGAGTGGCATGTAGGGGTGGTGTTGCTGCTGCTTTGCATCGTTTTCCCTTTCTCTGTCTCTTTCTTGTTTCCGCCGACGCTCTCTCTCCATTTCCAGGTCATTAATTTCCCATTCTCTACCATGAGCCAGGCTCATCACAGGTGTCTGAGTAACTGGTGAGACAATGTTGTGGCCTGCAGTGGAGGAGACAGTTATAATACCTGGGTACGCTATTTCTCTGCCAAACATTGAGCCAATACCAGTGGTCATTCCTCGGCTAAGACTAGAAACTTCCTGTTCCACATCGATTTGTTCCCTTTCTTCAAGCTGTTTGTCCTTTTCTCTGATGCCCTCTTCCCCTCCATGGCCACCACATGATGGCAAATCCAGGTCCCATGGTGGTACTAGAAGCCGGAGAGTTTGTCGAGAGACCCATACCGCCTGGGTAGCACCTCTGCTATCTTCTACATCCAGAGAATGAGGCCTCCCCTCAGACAGAAGGACGCGGTAACGATTGGCCACAGCAGGGTGTGTGTCTACCTCAGTCACCACACCTTCTCTGTACCACTGCCACTGGCCCTCATTGCCATCCTCATTGCCAAATGGTACACAGACACGGGTGCCAACGGGTATTGTATTGACACCGGGTGGAGGTGCATCTAAGATTATTTCCACCACCCCTGAAGTGCTGTCATGTCGGTAAGGATAACTGCACATTGTCTTCTCCCCGTTCAGTTGTACCTCCAAACAGCCAAATTCGCCGCTGACCTTACGGACCACTCCAGCCCGAAACACAAATTCTGAACGCCTCCCTTCTTCTCTTTTGTCACCTCCTATTTCCTCAGATTTTTGTCTTCTGCGCTGGCGAGCAAGGACACGTTGATTTTTTAACCCTTTAGCGAGGGTGTCTGACAGTGTGTCAAGTAGACTGGGTGTAGAATGAGATGTCTGTGTGATCGCAGGCACGTCGCCAACCACTTCCAAGTCAGCAGAGTGCTCGCTGGCAGTGTCTGTTGAAGAACAACGTGGAAGGGGGCTTGGGGATACTCGCTCTTCACCTCCTGCAGGCCTGTCCCCTACAAGAGACAATGTAGGGGGTCCTGGAGAATCAAGGGAATTGTCTCTGCCTGATGCTCCACTGGGAAAGTTGTCCATCAGACTCATACTTTGACTGTTACTATTGGAGTGAGAGACACCGAGTCCTAAACCTGTTGACCCCTGGGTAAGGACCCCGTCACTCAGGGGAGGGGGGGTGGAGGATACAGGGGTGCTATGATTACTGGCAGTAGCTGTAGAACAGTGTTCAGAGGTGTACTTCTTTTTGGGAACACGGGCCTTAAAAGTGGCGGTTTTTCTGCTGGAGGCTGGATTCGGACTATTGTTTGCACTCGGTGTACTGCTGTTACTACAACTGCTGCCACCACTGTCACACTGGCTGCTGCCACTGCCGCTCAGTGCCGACCTCCCAGACCTTTCGTTGGACAATGTCAACAGTTTGCCTGAATCCATCACGACTGATACCATTGTATCTGACATTCCCTCCCCATCCGAAACGTCCCGTACCGCCATTAGGCCAGCCTGAGAGGAGTCTGAGTGGGAACTAGAGGAAAAAGATGAGGAGGGAGTTCGGTTTTGAGGAGATCTGCTTTCGTCTCTGTTCTCGTCTGAATCTCGCTTCTCCCCACCCTCTGAGGTCTCTCCAGCTCCGCGGCGCTTCCCTCCTTTGGCCCGAGTGGATTGAGGGGAGCGCCGGCCTTGCTTCTTTATCGGCTTCATCTTTTTATCTTGTTGGCCTTTACTCCAAACAGATCTTGTTATTTATTTATCCCCAAGTATCTCCTTGACGTTTCAGTTGTTTTCTTGCTTCCCTTCTATTTTTTTCCTCTGTCAGGGCCGGTCTTTCTCATTCTGTCTTGCCTTTGGTTGTGCGACTCCGGCACTTGACCACTTTGTTTCAAGGACTCTGAGAGAAAGAAAAAAACAAAACAGAAAGCATGGGTTACTCATCTGGCATTTACACAAGAAAGCAGACGTAAGCAATGAACACAATATGGATAGCACTGAGAAGTTAAAACAAGAGATTTCTAATACGTAGCACCACAATAAAAGCTGGACATAAAAATGTTGCACTAGAGTAGTAATCTGCATATTCATAACACTTTAATTCATTACATAACAAATCCTACTCACATTACGCAAAGCCTGCATCCAGAGCAGGTACACAAAGAAAACAGGAGGCCATATTGTAGGGTAAACACAATGCAGGCTTACAACACAGCATGGAAATAGTGAGGAGCGCTATGCAATTTGCCCAGACAAGCCTCTCTGCTTGCTCTCCTTACTCACACACTATTTCTTGGCCGGGGCAGTAAAGGCAGGGGAATTCCTCCTGCGCTGACATTCTGAAACCCTCCCTTTTTTTTCCTCTCTGTCTCGCTCTCTCTTAGGCGACCTTTATCTGTGTATTTCAAAGCAGTCAATCCGCCCCTACGAACTCCATTTCCTGTGGAAGACATTACCTAACTTCCCGTTACTTTATTCCTCCCTCTTTCTTTGCTACTATCACACACCCGCACCCTCCAATATTGATTTTTTTTTTTTTACCTCTAGTCTCCACTTGCTCCCCATTTTCCTACTGAGCTGTAATCATCCAGAAAAGCCAAATAATTGTCCCGCCATAGAGAAGACCCTCAGAATACCTCTGGCTTTAGAAAAAGAAACCCTGATGGATTATGATGATTTGTTGAACTGTTTGTTTGCAGGATTCAGGTCAATGCTGCTGTGTTTTTTACTTCGTTTCTTGGACAATTTGTCTCAGAGGAGTTTGAAATATGTTATAAATACGTTAAATATGTTAACAACATGTAGACCAAGAGAGGGAATATAAACAGGCCTTGTCATCTTTCTCCAATACTTCACTCCTGCTGCGATTTGCTCTGTCAAAATCTTCTGTCTTGACGTCTATCAACCGCCGCAGAGGACTCTAGCTTGTCACTGACTGTTTTGTTGTTTGTCAACTCACATGTCTGCCTGTCTTGTCTGTCCCTGTTTCTCCTTCCAACCTTTCTTCCAGCCAATCCTTCCTCTTGGCGTGTCTCTGTTCCCTTTTTGCAGCCTTCTTGTTTGTCTGTGAAAGCTTGAGTTCATTCGGGGGCCTTTTAATAACTGCTGCCATCGCATCGACGGGAGAGGCACCCACATTGAGAGATGCGAGCCGCCTGTCTCAAGGCCACACAGCAAACATCCATGCAGGGATAGAGGGATAGTGGATAGTGCTAGCAGTGAGCATGCAGCCATCACCTTGCTCTATGTAAATCCCTATTTTGGACAGGCGACCGTAGAGCGGCTGTCATAAAATAATTTGGCAGCTGGCCTTACTTGGTCACGATAGAGGTATGCTGCGTGTGTTTACTCAGTAGTGCTCAGAGTACAACAGCTGGTGTCAAAGCCATGAGCTGAATGATAACAGCTTAAAGGTGAACTGATGCAATACGCACTACTCCGGCTGAAATTATGGAGCTTAAGTAAGAGGTAACAAGTTCAATTGCTTTTAATTTGGAGGAACAACGTTTGCACTGTGATGAGCCGACACAAACGCACACAGGCTGATGGAAGTCACACGGTGGAGGACAAAAAAAAAACGTGAACAGCCTCCTTTAAGGATGAATTACATAGACTGAGAAATCTTTTTACAGCCTAAATGACATAACTGAATACTACGTCAAGTCTTAAGTGAATCTTGTTGGCTATGGTCGGTTTAATTTGCTGTTCAAAGGAGGAAAACCTGATGGATATCTGCCGAGATGGTCTTAAACTGTTATTCTTCAGGCTTTTAGAAGCTTATTTCAACATCCTCAGAACAGTTTGTTCACATGAATGATTGCTGAACTTCTAATTAAGTTAAGAAAGAGAAAAAAGTGTATCCTAAACCCAGCAAACCGCTCATCATCCTGCACACGTGGCACCCTAACAGTTTGACCCAGAGAAGAACAGATTTTAGCCGTAGATTAACTGGGGGACAAACGATCCCTCAGATCCTCAGTGAGGTCTTTGCTCAACAACTTTAAAACTGTATGATATTAGGCAGACATGTTGTAATGCACATGAAGCTGTATCAACTGAACAAATAACTAATCAAACAGCTTCAAACGGCTTTTTGTGAGGAACAAACAAGCATTACTTTCATAACACATATTCTGTTAAAGTCTAAATGAAAGTGTTGATTACTGTAGCCAAAAGGGGACAAATCTGTTAGCTTTGATGGCTTTACTTGTACATGAGCAGTTAGTGGACGAAGGTGAGCATAAAACAGGTAAAGGAGACCGTAGATTATCCTACTTCCTGTTTTCTGGAATGAGGGCCGGTGTTCTGTCAGATCAGAATACCCCGTCAGACCACAAAACTAATCCTCGCAAGATGAAAGATTTGCATTTATCCCTTTAGTTTTGTTTAAAAAATACACTTTAAACTACCTAAATGAAAGTATATCCCTTTAGTCAGGTACAAACAAGCAAAACTATTTAAGGTCTGATCACAATACGCTTCAAAAAAACACCAAAAAGTAAAACTAATAGTTGTTTTGTACATGACTAAAGAGAAACATGCCCATCCATAAGTATGTCAAAAAAAGATATGTCAATATCAATGTCCCTTGATAAATCATCTGAAATGAATGAAACTGAAATTAAATAAACATTTCTCAGCATATACTTTAGGCAAACGGGACATATTAAAACATTTATATGCTGCTGCTAATAAAAAGTCAAGCCGTACAAAATGTATCCTGGTAAAATGTGTTGTGAACAACTTCCAGAGAAACAATTTAACTCATGCAGGCTGTTGACTTTTCTCACATTTATGACACTCCACAGCTTCCGTAGTTATTACACGCTTAACCATGAGGAACAAACATTCTTGGTCAGTCGGAGTTTATAAGTGCATCAATAGATGTGTATGTTAAAGTATTTCTGTTTAGGGTGCTGGCAAACAAAACGCAGACAGAATGAAGTAAAAGCTTCTCTTTAAGGCATCAATATTGTGAAAACTATATCTTTTTAAAGCGCAGCCTTGGAGCAGAACCTGGCATCTCTTTTTTGGGTTTGTTATCAGGCTGAGGCCACTGATCCACACTTCATAGACCTGTGCGGCTGGAGGTCCTATTTTGACTAATTCCACTTTGGTTTACCACCAAAAAGTAGTTGCACACTGTGATATTTTAATAAATGGTCATTTATTATGTTTATAAATCGATGTTTCATTCGCAATATTTTTTTTTCTCCAGCATTTAGTTGAGGCTACACTGTCACAAGTACAGAGCAAAAAAATGAACTGCCTGTATTTAACCCATCCCCTTGCAGAGCAGTTGGCTACAATTGTGTAGCAGCCAGGGAGCACTGTGGGGTTAAGGGCCTTTTGCTCAAGGAGCCTGAGTGGCCGTCTGTGGGAGTGGGGCTCAAACCCAGAACCTCTGGATTCCACATCATTCCCCCCAAACTGGGATACGAACCCAGGCCTCCTGTTTGCAGGACGGCTGACGTACCACTTCAGCTAGCCAGCCGCTTTTCTTAGGTCCATTGATGGAAGCAGAGACTCTACTGCCCAGCGTCGGCTTCCTAAAACCTATTTTTGGGTCCCAAATGGGAAGCAAACAGAAGATTTTTGCACACTTGAATATTAACTAGATTTCCCCTTTTATTGTGAGTTTTGAGTCAGAAACGCCTTAATCAGAGACCTTTTTTTAAAGTCGATGTTTTTGCATCACATCCGTAGTTATCTAATTCAGGGATCGATGTTAACCATCGCCCGATCTCCCCGGGCAAGTAGTTTTTATTGTCGGGAGAGTACAAATTTCATTGCATTTGCCCGCCGGGTGCAAGTGCAATGATCGCAAAAAACATTATTTATCACTCAAAATTACTTTAAAATCACAGATAAATTCGATGAAAACGACCCAGAAGCGTTGCCGGCGCCATTTTTGTTGTTTTGTTCACATTCTCGCATGATTTGGATAAAGCCGGTGATTTTCCGCCAGATGGCATGATTTTGTCCACCTAGCGGTAATTTTGATGTAGCTACCAAATCGACAATCAAGCTAGAAAGCGCTACTGTACCTGTGTTTCTGTATCATTTTATTAGCGATAATCACTTAAAAATCACCTACGTTAGAAGAAAGCGACCCAAAACCATTTGTCGGAAGCCATTTTTGTTTGCTTGTACACATTCTCATGTGATTTTCCGCCAGATGGCGTGATTTTTGTCCACCTAGCGGTAATTTTGATGTAGTTACCAAAACCACAAACAAGCTAGGAAAGCACTATTGTACCTGTGTTTCTGTATCATTTTATTCTGGATAAAATAATCACTCAAAAATCACCTACATTGGAAGAAAACGACCCAAAAGCGTTGTCGGCGGCATTTTGTTGTTTTGTACACATTCTCATGTGATTTGAAAAAGCCGCGTGGTTTTCCGCCAGGTAGCCTGATTTTTGTCCGGGAATTGGCGCGAATAAGACACATTTTATTCGACTTGGTAGGCTCAAAAACAACAACAAGTCATAGCGTTGCCGGCAGCCATTTTTGCTGTTTTGTACACATTCTCATTTGATTTGAAAAAGCCGGGTGATTTTCCGCCAGATGGCGTGATTTTTGTCCACCATAGCGATAATTTTGATGTAGTTACCAAAACGACAAACAAGCTAGAAAGCACTACTGTACCTGTGTTTCTGTATCATTTTATTCACATACGGTAATCACTTAAAAATTACCTACATTCGAAGAAAACGACCCAAAACCGTTGTCGGCGCCATTTTTGTTGTTTTGTACACATTCTCTCGTGATTTTTCCGCCAGATGGCGTGATTTTTGTCCGGGAATTGGCGCGAATAAGACACTTTTTTTTTGACTAGGCAGGCTAAAAAACAACAAGTCAAAAAAATTTAAGTACAGTAACATGTTTAATTGATATATATACAAAAATGAATATTAGGAACTATATTTATCAAACATTATACTGGGCAAGTAAAATTTGTTTCTGGGCAAATGAAATGTGAAAGTTACTTGCCCAAAAGGCAAGTGGTAAAAATCCTTAACGTCAACCCCTGTAATTGTTTATAAACTGTTTCCACGGACTCTAATGTTCCCTCCTTCAAAATCAGGCTATGAGCCACTTATTTCAGGCCTGCTATGCTGAGTACACAACATAAGTCAGTCTGACTGGCCGGGCTATATGTTTAATGTCCTGGAAAGGTAAGGAGGAGACAGGACGGGAGATCTCACTGAAATGACAGGATCATTTACATCACATTGCACGTCCTGATTGAGCTCCTATGCTCACTGATTCTTTGTTTCAACCTGTACAAATCTTATCAAGGGAAATTTTACTAAACACATGACATTTTCTCTACTACATGTGAGGAAGCCTTTAATAGAAAAGCTTCTGTCTGATCTGGGATGTCTAAAAGCAGAAGTTCTCCAGCTGGCGTGACACGTTTTTGAAGACATTTGAATCGGGTTTTAGAAGACGCAGCCAGGGAAGTTTCACCTAAACGCCGTGCAGTGTGACCTCTCTGCAGAAAACATGTTTTTATAGCAGCAGTTTTATCAATAGAGTCCTGATTCTTTGGTAAACCATATTTAGGAACTCTAGGATGGGCAATGCTGACCAGAAGGAGAGTATTTCTGATATAATGTAGTGATGAGGTTTTCATTTCATAATTCAACCCAGTTAAAATCAGGTGAGCAAAATGGAGCATTAGGAACAGAGAAATAGTCCTATTCTTCTGAACACGTAACCTTTTTTCTGTCGTAAAATAATCAACCTGTTGAAACATTTTCAAGTGCAAAACACATGGAGGCACTGCTATTAAGCTAGCACTGCTAACACTGCTTATAAAAGTGGTTATAAACATATTTTATTGAAGTGTTGGGGGAAATTTTTCTGAATCTCCGATGCACACTCAGTGTAACTTCGCCCCTGCTTATGAGTAACTAAATATTACCGAGGTGCTTAGTTGCTTTTTACACCACTTTACCAATATTCAGCACCCCCACAGAAGCCAGAAAATAAACATCAGCAACTTTTTAAACCAGCAAACTGTTTCCTGCTAATTATTTAAAAAGTTTGTGGTTTAGATTAAGCAGGTTTGCAGCTGACATGCATATATGCATGTAAGTATCCCTTTGAGGGTTATTATTTGATGATTAGTTTTATAAAGGTAAATAAAACTTGACATTTTGGCACATAATAATTGTGAATCGAAAAATCTCGGTATTGGCAGACATGGAAATTCAGATGTTGGAAATTGGAACCCATAAATCCTGAATAGATTATCTCTATTTTTAATGCCTTGTGATAATTTAATTGCATTCTAATTTTCCACATCCCTCTAGTTTTCTTATTACCACAATGTGCTGTGATGGTCAGGCTGCAGAGACTTAGACAGAAAAGGATGCAGAATCCAAAAAGTGAAAATGAAATATTTCTTTAGTTCCTCTTAATAACTAGGATATTGAATCAAATGTTCTAAACTAAGAAGAGAGGGAACTAAAGAAAAGATGAGAGATGAGTCTTTACGTCTGATGTTAAGAAACCGTATTTGTCTGTAGACACAACATCATTTATCTCTCTCCAGCTTAGGTATGTATTTAAGCTCCTATGATTCACAGACCAGAGTAGCGCGGCTTAACAAATAAAAACATTCTTCAGGATGGAAAAGTATTTTTCTTTTTTTATGTATTTTTCAAGTTTGCGTAGAAGACATAAAAAAGAAAAGTGAAAAGAAAAGAACAAAGGTAAACATAGTTCATGTGTAGGGGATGTGGGGGTCGCGTAGATCTGCTTATATAGATGTGTCTGGCGATCCAGTCTCACTGAGGGGAAAAGTCCTTTCCCATTTCTGTAATCAAGCCACTTTCTCCTAAATTGTTTCAGGTATTTGGACTTGATCCTTAGGTGGAAGGTCATTTTCTCCATTGTGAAGATTCCCTCTACTATTGATTTCCATTGCATCGGGTGTGGAGGGTGACTTTTTAAGCTTTTTAGCTGCCAATCAAGATTTCATGGAGATAGATCTCGTTCCTGTGTATCTCTTCACTCTCCAGCCAGCCCAAGCACACAATACGTGGGTCCTTGCTACAGCCGTAACTTTCTGAGGGGCTGGTGTGGACGTCCCCAACAATAATTTCAATACAAAGACTTAACAATATGTGGGACAAATTTATAAATTTGTTTTTTTTCTGCTTTTGAAAGAGGATAATCACAGCTGTAGCTGAAAGGGAAAACATCCGTCAACCGATCCACATTTTTCTGGATGGATGGATTGATGGATGTACTGCAAAAAAACTAAATCTAGATAAGTCTTTTAATTTTTTCAAAAATAAAGTGCATTTGTTCTTGAATTAAGGAGGTAAAGGAGTACATTCTTGCCAATGGAACAAGACAATTTTACACTCTAAAATATAAGAGAAACACAATTGCATCAGTCTCTTATTTCAAGTGCATACGTTATCTAATTATCTTATTTTAAGAGTAAAATTACTCATTCCATTGGCAAAATTTCTCATTTAACTACTCAAGTTAAGGCTGAATACACTTAATTTAGGAAATGTTTACTTATTTCTAGATCGTTTTTGCAGTGGATGGTTGAATAAAACTGGGGAGGCTTTATATATCGCTGTTGGCATCGGAAATTGCTGTTATTACTCCTTTTTTATTTCTACATTAATGTCTAACTACCCATAAATATAAATATCAGCGTATTTTGGTTATTTTCTGTTCTCAACAATAGGAAAGCATTCCATAAGTATGTTTGAGCTCAGTTTTGGAAAATACAAACCCTATTGAAAGCGTTTCTGTCAACTTAAGGGCGGATTATACTTCTGCAACCGCACACGTCAAATGTCGCTGGGTCTGGTCTTTGGTCGCAAAGCAATTTTGCTGGTATGCTTCTGCAACGTCGGTCTGACATTTCTAGGGACGCACTGCAGTTTCCTGCCAAACCGCAAGGGGGAGCCTATTCGAGAACTCGCGAGAACTTCGGCGGATGGTCACGAGAACTTCTTCAGCAGCACCGGCGAAACTGACTGACTGAAGACATTAACGAATAGGAGGTGACCAGCAAAACACCCTGTAGTTGATACAGACAACGCTGCAAATATGGTTTGTGCAGTGAAGATAATGCAGCTCATGCATGTCTGCTGTGTCACGTCCCTGCTTGCTCGTGGTGAGGCTTCACTTTTTCACTTTTCACAAACAAGTTTGTGCTTTTGAGACAGTTTTGTTCACATCTCAAGTTTAAACTGTCTGATTTACAAGTTTGCACTTTGCGTTTAATATGACAGTATTGGAATATTTTGAAACACATTTGAATCACTTTCTTTAGAGCAGTAGGAATCAAAATAGAATCGATTCAGGACTTCAGTCCTAATCTTGTATCCTATTTTTTCTTCTATAGCCTGAGAAAATGTATCACAGTGGCTTTGTATTTTTGTACATTCCCAAAATATCTGAGAGTGACTGGCATTCATCTCTCCAACAACATTGTTGCTGAGAAGGATGGAAAATTATCTTTAAAAGCATTAATTTCTCCAAAGAAAAGTTTTAAGACAGCCTGGAAAATAAGAGTAGATCAACTCTTTTTTTCCAACCTATGGTAAAATTGTCTGCAATCTCCAAATGTTTCAAAATAGCGCATTAATGACTCAATAATATGACAATATAAAGGGCTAAGGACCGCCAAGTTTAGGACAGGGTTATTACTGAGCTATGAGCAGCGAGTTGAGGGGGTGTAGTAAGTCTGTGATCCATGGTTTCCACCTTTGTTTCAGTCAGAGGAAAAGCAGTGAGCAGCAACAGGTGGAGGAGGGGGCATCAACAAACAGCTTCCTGACACTCCAAACTGTAAACTAAATGAGGAGAAATATCAGCCTTCCAGAAAGATTTCCTTCTTATTCTGATACTTCTGTTGTTTCCCACTTGCTCTGTTATAAACTAAACATGTCCCAGAAGCGCGGTTTTGAAACTCTGTGCAAAACTTTGTTTGTTTTTTAAGCAAAAGGGAACAAACTGCGTCCTTTGAACTGGTTATGGTTTGGAAGTTTTGTTACACGTAGACACAACAGTTGGTTCATCTCTGTGGAGAGTTTGATTTATAGCTCAGAGATGAGTGTTTTAAACCAAATAATCTACTGTTATAGCTTTGAGAATGCTTTTACATCTGGAAAATCCTAACTTTTAGGATGCAATCTGTTCAGCAAAAAAAAAAGTTAACTGATTTTTAGATATTATTTCAGTTTAATAAGTCCAAATTCTGACTTTTAATCTCAGAATTGTGGATCTTAGCCCAATGTAGATGGGCACCATGAAGGAAGAGATGTGGGAGCACTTAGCTTCACTGACAAAGATGTGAGTTGTTTGAGATGACCAGTGACACATTGGTGGAAAATGAAGGAATTAGGCGACTTTTTACATGCCTGAGGGCCCCCCGATGATGCTATGTCATTAATGGAAGAGCAGAGGGTGATTAAAACAAAGAGAGCTAATGTAGTCAGTAAAATAGACATGGCTACGGCTTGGTAGCGTTGCAAAATTCAGTCAGAATTCTGGAGATTAAAGTCAGAATTTTGAGATTAAAGTCAGAATTTGGGAGAAAAAGTCAGAATTCTGAGGAAAAAAAGTCAGAATTTTGAGAAAAAAGTCAGAATTCACTGTGAGATTAAAGTCAGAATTTTTGAGATTAAAGTCAGAAATTTGGGAATAAAAGTCAGAATTCTGAGAAATAAGTCAGAATTTTGAGATTAAAGTCAGAATTGTGAGAAAAAAAATACATAGTTCTGAGATTAAAGTCAAAATTTGAGGGAAAAAGTAAGAATTTTGAGATTAAAGTCAGAATTTTGAGAAATAAGTCAGAATTCTGAGAGAAAAGTCAGAATTTTGAGAAAAAAAGACATAATTCTGAGAATAAAGTCAGAATTTTGAGAAATAAGTCAGAATTCTGAGGAAAAAAAGTCAGATTTTTGAGAAAGAACTGTCAGAATTCTGACTTTTTTATATTATACAGAAATAAAATGTAAAAATCAGTTAACTTTTTTCATTTTTCAGTGGCCCTAATCCTCTTCCATGGTTCAGGACTACGATATTTCAGTAAAAACTCAGTTTAACACTTGTTTTAAAGTTTAGAGCAGGATTGAAACTGAGCTGAACCACAGCAGGCCGGGACGTGTAGAGAAATGCATCATCATAATCCAGAGATAACAGCTGTTCACTTAATCTAGACAAGGCCCAGAACATGCAAACAACAAGCCGGGATGTCGTCACCTCTGCTGGGAGCTGCTAGCACCGTGTCATCCGCGTAGTACCGCAGTTATTACCGGGTTTACTCTGTGGGAGCCGCAGGCCGAGGCGACCAGGCCGCAGCTCCGGCGCTCCGTCACCAGGCCTCCGCTCAGAGGAACCGGGAAATAACCGGCTGAAACGGGGAGTCCGGTTCCCGGGTTAGCCTGTCGGCTTCACTTCAACTGCAGCGGAGATGTTGAATAAGAAAACAAAGTGAAGAAAGGCTGGAAAAGTGGATGACTTTAAAGCTGTCAGTTTGATCTGAGCTGCTTTACACACCGGGGAGAAAGTGTCAATAAGCTGGAGGAAGGCCCACAAACAGCCGCCTTTAAAGAAGCGAAAACAGGAAGAAAATGAGTGTGAGTGAGGATGAGGAGGTGGAAATGATTTCTGGGAAGTCCAGCTTCACTTTTAATGGCGTTGTTTTTATTTCACCGAGAAAAGTTTCTAACGTCCAGCCGCACCGCTCCCCTTTTTCCTCCCCCCCACCACCGGCCCCGACGGATCAGATCAGCTGCTAACTCGTGTTTATAACCACAGTAAACATGAACGTTACGGTTGGGGGAAAAAAGGGCACAACAAGCCCCTCTGCAGTGCTGCAGGAGGAGATCTGTAGGCAGCTTGTACTCACCGGAGATAACACGGGATCCCCTTCTCACAGGATGCTCCTCCGCTGAGTAAAATAGGGCACGGTGCTCCTCCGCTGCCAGTCAGCGGCCGCTCATCTTTCTCCGGCGAAGCAACTTAAAAGGAGCAAAGAAAAAACTCCTGCCCTGGACATTCTACACTACAGTCGCAAAATGGTGAATGAAGAGCCGGAGCCTTGACAACCAGCCGCGCCGTCCAATGGCTCACTAAGAAGGAGTACAGTGGCCAATGGGACGGTGTGAAAATGGAGAAAGGGCGGGGCTTCGAGGCCAAACAAATTTGACAGATGGCGCTGTTCGACCAATCAGAGTGTGAGAAAACAGAACAGCTGTTGGAAGATCGAGCCTGCGGACCAATAGGAGAGCTGTAAGTCTATTCAACAACGAGAAGAAGGAAAAGAGGAGCTCTATCCTCTTTTTAAAAATCACGTCTTTATTTTTCCATAATATTTAAACAGCCAGCTACAAATAATAATTATCATGGACTAGAAGAAGCATATACATTAATCAAACTATAATATCCCAAATAAATTAAATTATATTACATCATGACCATTTAAGTACCATACGTCACCGGAGTGACGTGTGATTGGGTAGGATGATTTAGGTCTGCAGGCCAATGACCGTGTCCTGTGGTGAGGTCACCAAGCTTGTTGCTATCAGCTTAGCTAAACAGGGAAATAAGTATGGCAAGCTAATTTATCATAATATTAAGGCTTTTAGAAGCTGAAATCTATTACTCAGTGTATAGCTTACTTATGGGGGGAAAAAGAGCTTTCCAGAATTTACCTATATTTTATTTTCAGACATATTACAGCTTATTATTCATAAGATGAATGTTACTTTTCAAAATTACGTTTGTGGGGTTGATTATAGCAGAGAAGAGTCAATAATTTACCATAATTTCAAATAGAAAGGGGTCAGAATTCATATTGTAAGACATTTAGTCAATTATTCGACTACAAAGCATTAGAGAAGTCACGTTTCCTATCCTGACTCATCTGTAGCACCAAAAGATCAAACAATAGGCGCCAAAGCATTCAAACGGAAATCACAGAGCGACAGGAGAAGGAAGGGTTTACATCAGTTTGGTGTCGGGTTGCTTGTGTATCGTTCATCTGGGGAACTCAGGATAGGCTGATCTGGCAGTGTGATGATTTGGGCATCAATCTTGTGAAAAATCTGAAAAGAATCACTCCAATTCGCACCTTGAGCACAATGAACATCTGAGGAACAATAAAGACAAATTCAGACAGAAGCATTGCAAGTTCCACTTTATATGGACTATTTCATTAATAAAAGGCAGGATCAATTTAGTTTATCTCTATAGCGCCAATTTACAACACATGTCATCTCAAGGCCCTTTACAATTTACCCAGATCATACAGTGAAATTGATACATCTAAGGAAAAGCAGTTGATTGCATCAACTCAGTTGATTTTAAAGGCAACCACCTCCTCAAACTAAGCATGCTTGTAGCGACAGTGGAGAGGAAAAACTCCCTTTTAACAGGAAGAAACCTCCAGCAGAAACATATAATGGTTCTGTGTGAGCTGCCATCTGCTGGAGGTCGACTGGGGTTCAAGGGAGACAGAAGCAGACATAGAAAAAGCAGCTATAGATACAAAAGGGTAACTGTCAACCAGTCTTGGCCACAGGCGGCCCCGTCCACTTACCACAGCACACTTTCAGGGGTTAAATTGAGTTCATGTTTTGATGAGTCAGGGCTACTTTGTTAATCGAAGGACTACCAAGGCATGTTTGTGGGTCTTCCTTGGATTTGCTTCTCAGTTTGGAAAACCTCCAAATTCCCACTGGTTAGATGCCCAAACCACTGGATGGAATGAACCAGAACCACAGACCAGGATACCGATCCCTGCAAAAGAACTTCAAGGGACTAAAACCTTCAACCTAAATGCCAGTCATTTGATCATTTGCTACTCGGCAGCAGAGCTCCGCCAAAAGAAACAACTGAAAGTCTCCTCAATGTGGACCCACCACCTGTGGGAATAAATATTCTGGGTATCTGTAAAGTGACCTGGATGGAGGCTGCTGGAATTTCATCTAAAAAATTAGCTGTTAGAAATTAGTTCAAAGATAAATATTAGGGAAATGAAATGCAACAATGTTATTACATTATAACGTCTCCCAAAAATTATAACTTTTAGATATTTTACCTCCAACTTCACAATTCAATATGGCTGCCATATGTTGGTAATCAGAGCAGTTGTATGCATAAATGTTCTTTCATACTTTTAAATAAGTCGTAGACAGCTGACTGTAATTACACATTGCTAAATTGAGCCATTATTAAAAAATATTTTTCCAATGTCATTATATCAAAAGAACTAATTTTCTTTCTCCAAGGAAATTTATCAATTAAATCACCTGCAGACAACAGCAGATTTTGCAGCACAGCTAGCTGCTGAAGCAGTTAAAGAAAGCTGGTTTAAATCTCTATAGCCTGCTATCCAAGAGGTTGTGGGTTTGTTTTTGTTTTTGCCACTTAAATCTTAACTTGTTCCTGTTTGGCTGTGACTCCATCCTGGAGAGAAATATCAGCTTTCTGTGCTGCTGCCATCAACACCTTTGGTTTATAGATGTTGGAGATCACGGCCTGTTTTCAGTGTAGTCCTGTTTTTCACTGTGACTAACTGGCTGTGTGTTTCCTGGCTTGGGCCGCCTTTTACAGCTGTTTCTTTCTTATCTCTGCTTCTGTCTCCTTTGAACCCCAGTGAAGCCTCAGCAGATTCCTGTTCAAAGGAAAGCTTTTTCCTTCCACTGTCAGCCATACAAGCATGCTTTAGTGTGGGGATTTGTTGTAGAGTCAATGAGTCGATTCAATCAGCTGGTTTTCCTTAGATAGAAAAACTTTGAATCAATTTGACTGGATGATCTGGTGAACTGTGAAGTGCCTTGAGATGACATGTGTTGTGTTGTGAATTTCAGTAGAAATAAACTGAATTGAATTGAATTAAAAAACACATTTTGAAAATTCTGTTTCCTTACAAACTGGGATCAGCATGCAAGTTTATGAGTTCATGAAAGTCATAATAATAAGGTTCAGAGACTCCAGTGCAAATAAAACTGAAAACTAAAACAGGTTATCACACATAAAAATTGAGTTTGATTTTATGTCACGTTAGACTGCCATATGGAGCCATCCCAGTGAGTTTATTTGGGTATTTAGTCTCAGAAAAAGTTACAGATAAACATTCCTGGTTCTCCAGCACGTAAAGAGGAGCTCAGCATGTACACCGAGTGCACAAACACACCAGTCTGCACTCCTATCACCATTAGGGATTTTATTTGACATACCAATACCATCACATTTCTAATGCTAACACACCTATAAACCAAACCTTTTCCCCTAAAACAGGCATCCAGCGTATTAGGACATTATTTGGTCCCCATAGGCCTAATGGTCCTCAGAAGGTTGGTGAGTTCACAAGAAAAAGCCCTAAATAGAACATAAACAAGTACCCAAACACACAGACTACAACCAACAGCCTCTCAATAATGGACCCATGAAACGTCCTGCTGGTTGTTTTCTTTAGCCCACAGATGGCCAGTTTGATCAGCGATGATACAGAGCTGGCTGGCTGCAGCGTTGCAGCATGGGCACCGCAAACAGGCATGTACACACACACACGCAGACAATCACAGAGCAGTTAAGTTTGAACACACCTCGATGTTATATAAGCTGTACGTGTAGTGGAGCACACGCAGCCTTTTCTGCAGCCGGTTCTGAGTGTGCAAACAGAAGAGGCACAGACACATTAGTCTGGCATTCATGCACAGGCCAGTTTGTATTGTACACATTTCAAAGCCATAATAGGTGCAACATGTGATTCTTAAATCTGTGAAAACACAGAGAAAGAGAGAGAATCTGTGAGATCTTCAGGAACCATGTTTAGCCATTAAATGGCAGTTTAATGGGTGGATGGCTGCATAAGCAGAGCCATTTGTGAATGAGCTCCGTAAATCTGGCAGGTATTAGCACCCCTGAGTACTTTCTAAGAATGAATCAGGAAGCTGCAGACTCTAATCACCCCCCACAGAAAATCCCAGTCACTTTACACTCAATGCATTACAGCCACTTAGCTCCTGAACCGCTCCACAGACCACGCACTCCACTGGACCCATCACCCTAAACTCTCCGACTGAAGTGTACATTTAGAAAAGACCCGTCTACTCTTCTGTGACATGAAAAATATGTTTAAATGGGACGGATATTCATCACATCATCGACCTGCACCTGTATAATAATAATACTTGATAGCCTTTATGCATCAGAGTCGTTTTACAGTTTCTTTTAGCTCAGAATTTGTAAGTAAATCATAATTTAACACATGATTAAACTGAGAGCCTCGGGACCTTGTCTAAGTGTAAAAGGACAGCAGTAATATGAAACTAATAGGATAACAGAATTGAAATAAAAAGTTTGATCTGGGAGCCTTTTACATTTGATTTAATTTTTGACACATGAGCAGCTCAACTCATGCAGTGAATTCTTAGTCATAGTTTAAATGTGATTCCAAGCAGTCACATTAGTCATGTTTTATTACATTAGCTTGATTTAAGATGGTGATCTTTGTAATATGTCCCATTTTTCTGCAGACTGGTCTTTAGGTGCCCAGCAGTGGAGGCCATCTCTGCAGCTGTGCTTTCTTCTTCCTCGGGCGTTGGGTTACATCTGGAATGCAGAATGTGGTTTTCCATGGTCGTAGAGGGAAATGCTTGGTCATTCCTATGAAGGATGTGAAGCTGAAGGGAGCATATGTTGTACTGTTAGACCTCATGCCACCACAGAACCAGACTGCAGGCTGGATGTTTTCCTCTTTCCTCGGTTTGTTCCAACAAAGATCTGGGATTCTGATCTGTCCGACCACGGCCCACGTTCCCACTGTTTAATGGCCCATCATGAAAAAAAACTGCTTCTGTCGCTCTAATTAAAACAAGGAATAAAGGAGTTTAATGTCTTCATATGCAAGAAGACGATCAAACTGGATAAATTATTTACATACATTTGTTTTTTTTATTCAACCAATTAGACGGGACTTTGCTCAAAGATTTCAACACATATTTTAAAAACTTAATGCAATCTTATCTTCAACTTGAACTCATATTAGTTTCCTGTTCTGTAAGGGGATAACTGTTAAGAACAGTTTTTTATATATACTTTGAGTCACTATAAGAGTAATTTGCAGGAAAATTTGAGGTTTAAATGCATCTGGTTGGTTTTAAGTCTCTAAAATTATAGTTCAATAATTGATTTGTTTTGGGGAAAAAAATATTAAAAGTGAAATAAAGCCATTGACTGTCCAGACTGGAAAGGAGCATGAGCAAACATGGACTGCACTAACGCTAATATATCACCAGAGGGCGCTATTTATTTATATTTTTTTAAATAAATGTATTAGTCACAAGTTAAGATCCCAGAAAAAGCTGGAAAATATCAACTTTGAGATTTAATTTCTATTCCAGATTAAATTAAATCTACTCCAAAAACAAAAAAAAAAAAAACTGTCAGATAATTTAGCTACAAGAATAACCTGAAGGATCATAGGGGCACCTACTGGATCCGTCTCTGCAGTTTCATTAGTTTAAAACAACCCAAACTGGGATTTTTAGGAAATAATAAACTATTTTTGGTGTTTTAAGGGAAAAACATGTCAGAGTAAAATGAAGCAGCCTACAGTAAGTTGAATGTAGAGATTACAGAAGCTCAAAATTGGATTTATAACGAATTTTAAACTATTTTTGAAGGTTTAATGAGATGGGTAGTTAAAAGCAGCTTAAGAACAATATTATTGCTGTTTTGTGGTGGAAAAGCAACTATCTCAGTACAGCTTATTATGCATGGATGGCAGTTTTCTGTCAGACAAGCATACCCACACTGCAAAACGGATCTAGAAATAAGTAAAAATGTCTTAAATTAAGTGTATTTACCCTTGAAAAGGTAAATTTGATAATTTGTCTATGGAATTAGTATTTTACCCTTAAAATAAGATAATACAGATAATATGCGCGGAATACGACAATGCGCAATTGTGTTTTCTTATTTTAAATCCTAAATTGTCTTTGTTCCATTGGCAAAATATCTCTTTAATCTCCTCAATTTAAGAAGAAATGCATTTAAATTAAGAAAAAATTACTAATCTAGATTTTTTTATTTTTTCCAGTGCATAGTCAATATGCATGCACAAAACATCAAATTTGCGTTTATCCCTTTAGTTTTGTAAGAAAAATACACTTTAAACTACCTGGAAGAGAGTGTATACCTTTAGTCATGTACAAAAGAAAAAATTTAAAGTCAGATCCTCTATACTCTTCCAAAAACGAAGTAATTAAATTAAAGTTTTTTTTGTACATGACTAAAGGGACTAAAGGCCCATCGAGGTAGTTTAAACTGTATTTTTCATACAAAGCTATTAAAATCTTCCTCAATAAGGAAAGTGAGCATACAGCTAATAAAGCATCAGGGAAATCTCACCGGCTCCTAACTATAGAGGTCCTGAGGTCTTAGCTGTGACCTGTTGGTGAAAGTAAACGGGTGAAATCCCAGCAGGATGCCAGCAACAATACATGATAATTAGCCCTCTGTTGTGATCTGCTTTGTGTCCCGGCCTCTCCAGACCGTGACCTCTGACCTCTGTCCTCAGCCAGACAACAGCCCCTCTCTGCTGGAGACCCAAAAGGCTGTCAGTCGACCTCCTTTTCACACAGCCGACTGCCTGCAGAGACCAGCAGCCTAAACTGTCACAGTGGAGAAGGAGAGGAGGAGGAGGAGGAGGAGAACTGGAGGTGAAGGATGCGGTGGAATGGTAAAATGATCGAAAGGAGAAAGAAACAAAACTAAATACAAAAAAAAACAGGGTTTGGATATGTTTGTCAGACTGCACATACAGTGGCTGATCTAGAAGGAAAGGTGGGGCCATTTTTTATTTATTTTTTTAATGGACACGTAAAAAAGAATAACACATAAACACTAAATTTATTTAGTATTTTAACTGAGACACAAAGCCAAAGTGGCAAATCTCTGATATAACAGATGAAAACTTGATATTAATACGGCTGAAGCTTAAAGCTGACTGGTTGTTAATTAAATTGGTCCAAATGATGGATGTGTTACAGTATGTTCAGATCTTCATAAGAATTTATTTAGTATTAGCCTGCAAAAAGTAAGAATGCTTTTAAAATAAGAGCAGGTAAGGAATTACTTTTTCCATCTACAAAAAGTTAAGGTGCATTATGTCCAATAATAATAATATATGATGTATTTATTCCATTGGTTGATTGTCTTATCTTTTTGCTCAAATAAAGGAGATACAATTCATAAAAAAGTAGGATTTTAATTTTTGCATTGTAAATACTTAGTAACAGGTCAGGACCTGCTCTATAGGGGCATCTGCCCCTGTTGGCGCCCTTCTAGTACCGCCCATGCTGCAAAACATTAAAGTAATGCTAAGGTAATCAGAGGGAGCATCACAGATCCCCAATAAGGCATCAACACCAATGTTAGGCCTGGGTTCTACATTTGGATGTCCCACAGTGATATATATATTTAAATAAATAAGTGAAGTAAAGGGCAAAGATATAATAATAATTGTCTTTTCTTTTTTTTTTTGAATTAATTGGCTGTGACACCACCCTGGAGAGAAATATCAGCTATGCTGCTGGCATCAACACCGTTGGAGATCGTCCTGTTTTTTAGTGTAGTCCTGTTTCTCTGACTGTGACTAACTGGATGTGCTCTCTTCATCCTCTGGCATAGGAGCTGGCTGGAGCTGTCTGCCTGGCTGTGTGGTGTTTTCCTGGACGGGGCCGCTTTTTACAGTTGTTTTTTCTATGTCTGCTTCTGATAGATCCTTGAACCCCAGTTGAGTCCTCAGCAGATGGCGCTCACACTGAGCAACCTGGTTCTGCTGGAGGTTTCTTCCTGTTCAAAGGGAGTTTTCCTCTCCACTGTCGCTACAAGCATGCTTGGTGTGAGGATTGCTGAAGAGTCTACAAAATTCAAACAAAGGTCCTCCAGGATGAGTCAGTAACTGGAAGGAACCAAGAGGTTTTCATTACCAGTCTGACAGTTTTGCCTCTATGAAGGGCCTTGAGATGACATGTTGGTGCTACAGTATATGAATAAACTGAATTTAATGGAACCATATCAATGTAAATTATATTGTTTATGATGTGGTATGTAATTTCTTGCTGTTAAAAGGGAGTTTTTCCTCTCTACTGTTGCTACAAGCATACTTAGTGTGAGGGATTGCCTTCGAGTCAATGAGTCGATGCAATTAACTGGTTTTCCTTAGATAGAAAACTTTGAATCAATTTTAATGGATGATCTGGTTGAATTGTAAAGTGCCTTGAGATGACATGATGAATTGGTGCTATTTAGATAAACTAAATTTAATTGAATTTCCATAACAAAATAATACTAAAAGTACCAGTAATAATAGCATTTACTTACCAACCCTAAAATAAACTATAAGTTGTGCTAACTTACTATGTATAGGATTTGGAGCTAACTTAGCATACATGCTAATGTATAGTTCAAACTGAGGCTGTAGAAGGCGACAGTGAGAGCAGACCAAAGCAGACTGAATATGTAAACATACAATTTAAACTTTTATCAACAGAAACACATGCTAACATGCTTTATGCTCACATTTAAAGCTAACTATTGTGAGTTGACTTAGCCTGCTAACGCTTCTGTTGTAGCACGGTGTCAGTTTTACACCAGTCAAATAATACTGAAGAAATTTCAACCAACAGTATGCATCAGTATACAGCCTTAAGAGAGTATGCCACATCTATATGATAAGAAGCAAAATAAACATGCTAACACAAAGGCAAACATGTTTAGCCTAGCTTCCCAAGCTAACACTGTGGCTAATGCTAACTGTGAGGGTGCTATTGTGTTCAGAGGTTGTCGACTTCATCATTAAGACTAAAATAGACCAAATTAGAACACAAAAGCTAACTTTATTGAACATAATTATAATGGTAAATTCTTAAGTTAATTGCTATAATTACATAAATCACTGTTAGGAACCTTAAGTCTCTCCTACATAACTTTTGGCTTATATTCTATTGCGATGTGGATTTTTCACCCTTTCGTCTTAAAAAAAGCATAGCTTATCTGCTATTTTGTGTTTCTCTAATAGACATGTCATTAAAGTGAGCTGCTGCTTCCTTTTACACATCTTTAAAATAGAAAGTGATGTTAAATTACTGCTCCTGTTTTCTCAAAACTACAGACGACTACAGATAAAGCCTGGTTCTGCTGGAAGTTTCCTCCTGTTAAAGTTGTGTTTTTCTCTCCTCTGTCACTGCAAACATTCGTGGATGAATCGATGCAAGCGACCGTGCACTGTCACTACCTGCTCTTCCAGATGGAGAGAACTCAGCAATGACTCCATACTCTCCTGAAAAAGAAAACATTTCTATTTTTAATAACCAACTAAGCATGACGGAAATGATAACTAAGATCATATTGGAGTGTATATGCGTGACTTGGATCATTTTCTATGATTAGATTTAATAGTTTTTTTTGTGAGTTCAGTTCAATCCAGTTTATTTATATAGCGCCGATTCATTACACGTCATCTGAAGACACTTTACAGAGACGATCCAACCAGATCATGCAGTCAGATTGGTTCAAATCTGACTTCTAAGGAAAACCATCTGATTGCGTCGACTCATTGACTCTTCAGCAACCCCTCACACCAAACATGCATGTGGCGACAGTGTAGAAGAAAAACAGGTACCGGTAGGAACCTCCAGCAGAACCAGGCTCAGTTTCAGCAGCCTTTTTGCTCAAGCCGACTGAGGTTCAAGGAGAAGGAAGCAGACATGATTGTTAACTAGCTCCACAGGTGATCCTGTCCAGGAAAGACACAGCCAAGCTGATGAAAGAGAGTATATAGAGTTAGTAACAGTAAGAGAAAGAACTACACACCAACATCTATATTTCTGCAGGATGACGTCACAGCCAAAAAGGAACAGAACAGATGAAGCTACTAGAAAAGCTGAGTGAACAAAGGAATAGACACAGAATGAACCCAAATAATGTAGCGTGGTCCCTATGTCCTCCAGCAGCATAAGCCTATAGCAGCATAACTATATGATAGCTCAGGATAACCTGAGCCACTCTAACTATAAGCTTTATGAAAAATGAACGTTTTAAGTGTACTCTTAAAAGTAGACAGGGTGTCTGCCTCACTGACTACAACTGGTAGTTGGTTCCACAGGAGAGGAGCCTGATAACTAAAAGATCTGCCTCCCATTCTACTTTTTAGAAATTCTAGGAACCACTAGTAAACCTGCTGGACAGATGTGTGCGAAGTGCTCTGTTAGAACATAGGAACAATCAGATCTCTGATATAAGATGGAGCCTGGATATTTATGGCTTTATATATGAGAAGGAGGATTAGAAATTATATTCTGGATTTAACAGGAAGCCACTGAAAATAAGTTAAAATAGTCTCTTTTTAAGTTGGCTCCAAATAAATTGATTTTAATAGACCAGTAAAGAAATATTGTGGTATTCAGATATTATTATAAAGTGCATGACCTTCAATGCAACCTGTATTTAGGTTGTTAAAAGCGTGCTAGCATTTAGCCTCGGTAAAAAGTATCCAACTTAAAGATCCTCAAAAATCTCATCAAATGGATCGACTGTTTGCTTTCTCCACGAAAATTACTTTACTACAAAAATGTGAAACTATTCGGAACCAGCCAGAGAGAGCTCACATGTGAATTCATCGCACACCATCGAAACATTCCTCTGGCGGTTCATTTCAATTCAGTTTATTTATATAGAGCCAATTCATAACACCTGTCATCTCAAGGCGCTCTGTAAAGTCAGCTGTTGTTCAGTTGCTGTAGATTCAAAAGGAGATGAAGCATTTTTCAGCCTACATTCATGCTTTTCATCCTTTCAGAACTAGTCAGGTCTGTGTATTATATATATATAAAAAGCTATCTAAAAATATTTATACTGTGCTTTAAAATGAATGACACCTAAGTTTAAAAGCTTTAACCCAATCCCATCTGTAACTTCCATTCCACTGCTGAACTGCTGCTCTAGACTTCAGGAGGCACAGCCCTGAGCCAGCTCCCCTCTTCATCAACGGCGAGCAGGTGGAGAGGGTTCACAGCATCAAATACCTCGGCGTCCACATCTCTGACCGCATCACCTGGTCAGAGAACATCACCACCATCATCAAGAAGGCCCGGCAAAGGTTACACTTCCTGAGAATCCTCAGAAGTGTATAACCTCAACTCTGATCTGCTGCTGGCCTTCTACCGCTCCTCCATCGAGAGCTTGCTGACCTATTGCATCATAGTATGGTTCGGCAGCTCCACCGCTGCTGACAGGGAGAGGCTGCAGAGGGTGATAAAGGCGGCGCAGAGGATTATCGGTCGCCCTCTCCCCTCCCTGGCAGACATTCACTCCACCCGGTGCCTCAGCAGAGCCAGGGCCATCTCCAAGGACAGCTCCCACCCTGGCTCCACCCTGTTTGACCTGTTGCCCTCTGGAAGGCGCTACAGGCAAATGAGGATCAGGACGAACAGACTCAAGAACAGTTTCTTCCCCAGAGCCATTGCCGCCCTCAACTCCGACCTGCACTGATGGACACTTTTCACCTGGTTTGCATTATTCCCCAAGCCATTGCCCCCCTCAACTCCGACCTGCACTGTCGGTCACTTTACACCTGTTTTGCACTATCCCCCCCCACAATCTGTGCCAGTACTGTTTTACATTTCCTTTTCACTGTTTACATTTCCTTTAATATATTTATATATATATATTTTTTGTAACTGTTTACATTTCCTTTCCTTTTAATATATCTATATATTTTTATATATTTTTATTTTATTTTTTATTTCACGGTAGCTGCTTATATGGAAGTCCCAAATCTCATTGTATCTGTCACAGAAGAATACTTAATGACAATAAAAGGCTTTTGACTTGACTTTTGACTTTGATTTACTGTCAAGAAAGCTGTAAAATAAGGAAGGTTTAACTTAAAGCATTAATAATAACTAAAAATACTCTAAAGCACCTTTTACACTGCAAAACGATCTTAGAAATAAGTGAAAAATTCCTTAAATAAGTGTATTCACCCTTGATTTGAGTAGGTAAATAAAGTTTGCCAATGGAATGAGTAATTTTACTTTTAAAATAAGATAATTAGATAATATGTACTTGAAATAAAACAATGCAATAGTGTTTTCTTATTTTAAGTGTAAATTGTCTTTTTTTGGCAGAATGTCTCTTTTACGTCCTCAATTCAAGAACAAATGCACTTATTTTAAGAAAACAAGGACTTATCTAGATTTAGATTTCTTGCAGTGTACCCTCCTTGAGGCAGCCGTAAGTGGTGCTTTTTGCTCCATCTTTTTTTTTTTTTTAAGACAATTATTGGTACTTATATTTAACTTTTCATAAAAACTATTTTAATTTTGGAGATTTGCCTTAACATCCCAGAAGCTGGGGCTTAAAAATTGAAGAAAAAATACATTTCAAGCGTCTAATGTTCTAAGTGCATCAAAATTTCCTTTGTGTTTTATTTAGATACTTTAGAGCTAACTGCTTTAACTTTATGCTGACAAATCATACGGTAATGATCCTTTAGATAATGTGAGATATATAGCCATCTTACATAAAGGGACTGTGGCCTTCTTTTTAAGATATTTCAGGAAACAATTTTGATCAGAAACTTAAAAAAAATTACATTCCTTCCCCAAAAGCTGATGTAGCTTATTTAAAAATCTGCCGTGATAAAGCATATTGGGTCTCCAGCTTCAGATGGGAGGCAGATGTGAAAATCAAATCACATTTTTTTGTAAATTACACATCTGAAGTTCACAGATATACACAAATATTAAAGAGCCTTTTATTTTCTCCCCACTCCCCTCCACAGTCAGTCAGGCTCTCTCTCTCATCCAAGTTTCCAGGCCAGCTCAATGATCGGTCTAGACTCAAACTGGTGTTTACAGTTTTATGTAAACAATCTCCAGGAAAAGTCAATTATAAAACCATTCTGCGTTCACGAGCCAGCAGAGCTGCTTGGTAGAGTTTGGAGAGCAGAGGATTGAGGGGAAACTGAGGTGCAGTACTGGCAGACAGCAGCAGGAGGAGCCAGAGATGTGCTCAGAAAACTTCAGAGAAAGTTAAAAGGTAAACAGAACAGCAGAAAACTGAGTCATTGGCACATTTAACAGGCTTGGTATATAAACTTAAGGCTAATTAAAAAAGTCTGAGGCATTTGGGTCAAGAGAGAGAAAAATAACCTGGGAAACTTCATCACTTACTGGAAGATTTCCTCAGATTTACTCCTTTTGAGAGACAAAACTAAACTTAAATTTTGGTTGTTGCAAAGAAATTCTGCAAATAATTAGATCTCCAAAAGATTTTTTCTCTATTTAATAAAATATACAAATATGATTATGATTCAATGGCTGGTCAATCCAGACTCCTTGGGTGATTTATGAACAGATATCACTAACAGGCCATGATCAGATAATGTAATCGCATACAGGAATGTGACCTTTTCAGGTCTATCAGTGTTTATATGTTTTCTTACTCTCTTAGTGCCAACTTCGAGCGCTCAGACACATGGCAAAAAACTAAAAGTATGTTTAATAAAATCTCTTCTACTGCATATGAATGTTTAAAGAAATGCTAGATAACCTGTTTTAAGTAAAAGCAGTACAACGTTTTAATTATATAGTATTTAAAATCTGCTTCAGACAAAGTATTAAACAATTAAATATATTTACCTTTATTTGCCCCCCTTTAAATTCCAGCTCCTGTCGCTCATCAGACTTACGAGGTGTTTCCAAGTAAAAACAGACGTATGGTTCCATCTTCATACTGTCATGGTCTTTGCTCTGTTTCCTAGTTTTATTGGTTTAATTCCTTTTTTGTTGTAATTTCTAGATTTATGTTAGTTCTCATGTTTTTCTGTTGTCTTCTTGTGTGTGTGTGTTGCTTTCCTCTTGGCTCCCTCGTTGTCTCCTCTCACACCTGCTCCTTGTCAGCTCGTTAGCCCTGCCTTTGTCTCAGTCAGCTATATCTGCTCTCCCTCTTTGTTGGTTCCTTGTCTTTGCTGTCCTCCACCTACCTCGTCTCTCCCTGGCTCCTCGTGTTTGGTTTCTCCAGATGTCTCCCTTAGTTCTGGTTTGCTTTTCATTATTAGTTGGATTTTTGGATTCCTGCCTTTGTTTACTGTTTTTGCCCCATTAAAACTCCTAGAAATCTCCCCAGCCTCTCTGCATTTGGGTCCTCCAAATCAAACCCAACCTTGAGACACATGTTTTGGTTCTCCTGAGCGGTCTCCCAATTCAGATGTAATAAAAAAAAGAAAAAAAAAGGAAAACACTATGTGTTTCTTCAGAATAAAAAGCCCTTTCAGCCTGATGAAGCAGCAGCTCCACTCTAAACTATAACAGGATAACAGCCCTTTCGATGTAGAGAAGCAGTAACTTAACAAGCCCTTTCAGTCAGGGAAAGAAGGGGCTACATTTCAAACTACAGCCAAATAAAGCCCTTTAATGTAGAGAAGCAGAGACTCTGAGCTTACTCAGAACAAGAAGCCTTCATGTTGGTGAAGCAGGGGCTTAATTTTAAACATTTTACCATAAAGAAGCAGCGTCTCGAAGCTCAGTCGGGTCAACTAAACCTCTTTGATGAGAAGGAGCAGCAGCTCTACTTCAAGCTCTTCTGGGTAGCAGTATTTTGGATGCAGAGGAGCTCTCAGGGATAACTGAACCCTTCCATTGTTGGGAGCAGTGACTACTCAGAACACACTGGCACAAAACTGCCGTTTTAATGTCGAACAGCAGCAGGCCTGGTCAAACCTCCGATAGGACAATAGAGCACCTTCAGTACAGAAGAACAGTGACTATACTATGATGTTTCTGTGTAATAGAGCCACTTCAGTAGAGAGGAGCAGCTTTCTCATTCAGGCAGATAAAACTTAAACCTTCTTTCAATCTCTACTCAAAGGACACCATTATATCCAAAGCTACCTTTTTCTTTACACTTTTAAACTTCTTTCTATTCTAAGATTGCCAAAATACGTATTCAGCAGTTTTTTTTTTTCAGATTTGGCAAAACTTGTTTTAGTCGTTTTAGGTTTCCAGGTTCGAATTGTTTGCCAAAACAAACATTAGATCAAATAAAGACAGAGGAAGTGACCATTTTCACCTTTTTAATGAACCCTGATTATTGTTTAATTACAAATGAAGATGAACAGATACAGAATAGAAACAGAAGCTTGAAAAAAAAAAAATAATAAAATAAAAAAAGCCCAGTCTCTCCTCTGGAGTGAAAATAAGAAGGGCAAGAGAGGAGAGACTGAGAGTATAAGAAAAAGATGTCAAATAATACAAATGTTAAAAATGTTAAACAGTACAACACTTTTTTTTCTCCATACAGAATCCACCATAATGAAAAAAAATATATACAAACTAAAAAGAAAAAGAAGCCTGTTCTTCCCTCTGTGTGTATAACGTTGAGTATAATCCGACCCTCCAGGCGCCGTGAGAGCAAACCGGTACGAGAACTCAAACTGGGAACTCGTGGAGAAGAAGTTGGGCTGCGGCACGAGGGTACGACTGAATCCAAGTAGTCACGTTAATAAAATAACCATCACAGGAGTAACAGTAATGCATGAGAACAGACGGTAAGGCAGCACGGGTCTAACAGTTTGGCTGGTTTTGTCCTGGAAACGATCCGGACGAGGCAACGGATGATCTAAAAATGGAAACCGAGTCTGGATGAGAAACAAATGAGGGTTGAGACTTTTTTCATGAGAAGCCGTACGACTGTTAGTAGACGGAGTAACCACAGAGCGCGCTCGCAAACACACACTGAGGGATTATGGGAAGTCCCTTGTCGCTCTGAGGTTTTGTGAAGCCGTTTCCTCCGTGTGTGTTTGGGTGTAGTTTCTGTGACTGCAGAGGCGTCTGATGTCATGTTTCCCTTTATTGTGACCGCATGAACCGGGACTCTGGGTGTTTTTAGCTGCTCCAGCTTCAGAGTAAAGTCCAGACCTGCTGTCAGATCTGGGTTAAACGGCTTGGTCCCGCCTCGGTCCGAACCGTCAGGTGGGAACGATGTGAATCCGACCCCCCCCCCAAAAACAACTGCTTTAAAATTCCCCAAACCGAGGCTTCGCTGCAGAAATAAACCCATCAGAATATATACTTATATACACATCTTTACTATTAAAAATAGGGAGGATTTACCTAATTCATATCAAATGACCATATCGAAATAGAATATTTGATTCTAATATATATATTTGAATAAAATATATATGTTTTACAAAAGCCGAAGGCATGGTGGTTTTCTGAGTGAGCGATAATACGACTTCCTGGGGGAGAAAAGCGACAAAAAGGCACGATTTTTGTTCAATTTGATTGATAAAATGGGCACAATATCTTTTATTCTGAGTAAAATATGTTAAAAATATATTTTTTTATATCTCAGTGAAGGTTTGCCTGAGTTAGCCTTGATGCTCCACATTCATTACATGTTTCCTGCCCCTCCCCTCCCCCCCACAAAGACACTAATCAGTTTGTTTTCATGGTGTCTGCAAATGCCCGTAAAATACTGTCCATTCCATCCGGAGGAAAACGTCTCCCTTGATGGAAAATAAAAAGAGAAAAAAAAGAAAGTCTTTTCATATATAAAAACAAAATAAGAAGCTGATGACAGGAAAGCTTGAAGGCAACAACGCTGAAAATGCCCTCAGAGGAAAAGTCGCAGGCGGCCGTCGGCGCCGCACGCCTCCTCAGAAACGAGCGGGCCGCTAATTACAGTCCTGCTAGAAGCTGCTCTGTCGTTTCTACGAGTGAGGAGAAACTGGCGAGGAAGACGAAGCCGCCATCCTGTCAGACATCGGTGTTACAGAGGGAAGCTTCCATCTTCCTCCCTTCCTCTCGCTCCGCTTCGTCCTCGTTTTCAGTATTTATGCGCTGTAGTGACGGGGTGTCGTCTTCTGGGCTGCAGACAGAGAGGCACTTCTATAATCTCTGTTCAGGCTGCTGATTCCTCCGTGTCTGGATCTGTCTGAGTTTCACGTCGGCTTAAGATGAAAAGGACAGAAACCGTCACATAAACTGGAGACGACCCAGAAAGCCGGATGGCCTCAAACTGAACCATAAAGACTGAATTTGGGCGTGAATGTGTGAAAGGTTTGAGCAGCTCCGTGCCGCTGCCATCAGGCTTTGTGTTTGTACATCTCTTAGTGTTAAAGGCCTGATGAGACACCAGAACCATTTAGGTTTGAAAGTTAACACGATTCTGCTCCGACAGCTCATTTTGTTCCTCGTTTTGCTCCAAATGCGTCATGGCGTCAAACAGAGGAAAACGTTTTGTTCATTCAGCTAATTTAGGGAGTTCAGGGTTATTGCACAGACTGATCTTCCAGCGAATGACGGACGAGTTCGGATACAAGTTAATTCATGGTTCAGTTTACCCTTTTTTTAACGTTAAATTCAAACCTGCTACGTTTACTAATGCTAGACTTCCTGCTCGGTCTGAACATGTGAGGAGGCCGGAGCTCAGCAGCCGGCGTTTTCCAGCGACAGCTGCGCCGTAGCCCTCTGCAGCTCCGAGCTCGCTCTGCGCTGGGTGGGAGCCGGAGGCAGCATCAGACCCAGGATCACTCCTCTTCCTCCTCCGTTATCCTCCTCTCCCTCCCTCTTCCCTTCCTCTCCCTCGCCTCTCACTTTCTTGTCCTCCGCCTCTTCTCTCTCTCCGTCCGCCTCCATCCTCTGGTCTTCGCTCCAGCGTCGTTTGAAGCGCAGTTTGAGCGGGATGCAGCGTGTGCCCCCGGGGCTGACGGGGGCCGCCTGGCCCGGCTCGGTCTTCAGGCCGATCAGGGGGAAGGGAAGTCCGCCGCCGCTGCCGGGGGGAGGGGTGGCGGGAGTTTTGAAGACCTCCTCGTCGTCGTCGGGGTCGTCTTCCGGGTTCATATGCGTTGGGGGCGGAGCAGAGGGGCTGCCGCTGCTTCGGTTGTTCAGATGAAGATGGCGGCTGCGGGATAGAGGGAGGAACAGGTCACCCTCCTCATCCTCGCTGTTCTGATTAAGCTCGTCTTCCTCGCTGATGTCCGTGACCTCCACGTCTTCCTCGGACAGGTCAGAGACCGGCTCCACCTGCAGAGGAACAGCAGGTTAACGGCGTCCGACTCAGGCGGACCTTAAAACATCACGGCGTGACCAGACTCACCTTGATCTTCGGCGGGGCTCCTCCTGCGGCAGAACCTGTTGTTGGACCAGAACCGGTGAACAAGGAGGAGTGATTGGAGGAAGAGGAGGACGCCAGGGAGCTCCCTGCCTCCCTCTGCTTGCGCCCAAGCGGCGGCGGCTGCAGCTTGAACTTGAACGGCGAGGGGTGTCCGTCCTCTCCGCCTCCCGGCTGTTGGCTGAGCGGGTGCGGCATGGGGGGGCCCTGCAGGTGGTGGGTGGCGGGCTTCTCGGGCGTAGGGCGGTGGGGCTGGGGGACGACGATGTTGGGGTAATGGAGGAAGGCTCGGGGGCTGAGGTGGTAGTTGTAAACGGACTGGGTGTGGGCCTGCAGGTAGTGCTTCATATCCTCAGGGTTGAAGGAGAAGTGGGAGCCCATCATGGGGGAGGAAAGGGAGGGGGACGGGGTGTAGGCCAGGTGGGGGGTGGGGGTCATGGAGAGAGCCGGGGACAGAGTCGGGCCCAGCAGGCCTCCAGGGCCAGGCAAAGGGGAGACGGGGAACGGGGACAGAGGGTCTGGGTGGACCCTGGGAGCGGGCCTGGCTAACCCGGCCGGGTTGGGGTGGCCCCCGTAGAACCTGAACAGAGACTCATGAGGCAGACGGGGGGCAAGGAGCCCCCTAAAAGCTCTGTCGGCCCCGGCGGCTCGCTCGTCCGCCGCCGCCGCCTCCTCCAGCTCAGAGTTGGTGGAGGTGCCGTCGCTGCAGTCGCTGACGGAGCCGCGGGCCATGCGGCGGGCCACGGTGCTGAACACGCCCGGGCTGCGCAGCTCCTCACTGGAGGAGAGGACCTCTGATGGCGTGGAGGGCGGGAAACGGAAGTGGGTCCCTCCGGTCGGGACAGGAGGGGCGCTCTGGGGGACTCCCCGGCCTGTGAGGAAGAACATCAGAGTTTATTCTCACTGAGAGAGAAGCTCTGCTGAAACTAAAACTAGTATTCACACCATAAAAAAACATTATTAAACAAAATAATTAAAGGAAAAGTCGTGTTATACAGACTTAGCTCAGCTTTATTTTGAATTTTAAAACCACTGTAAACTCAGGATTAGATTTTCTTTGATTAAAAACATTCTGTTAATCTGTTGTAATCCTAGATAATTCAGTTAAATCCCTGAAGCCAGACTTTAGGTCTTCAGTCTGAAGGAACGATAAAAACCGACTGATCAGAGATCAGAATCGGCGCCTCGATCGGCTCTGATCAATAATCAGCAGGTGAAATAAACAGAAAACATCTCTTTACTAAACGGAGCCAAGCTAATAACCCCACCCCCACTTTTAGGCTCCAAATCCATCAACAATCTTAATTTAAAAAATGTTCTTAAAACATTTAGGGATGAATGCTTTGAAACGTATTTAATGATAATCTTATATATAAAAAAAACTCTCTATTACACACCTGCTGACATTATTGTCTTTCCTATTTTAAATAAAGGATAGAAGTTAAAATATTAACAGGTAACAATATGAACGAGCAGCAAAATCTTGAAGTCAAACAACCTTTTAATGATTTTAAAAACTATAAAACTGGTTTATGATCTGATTCTGAACATACATGGAAGTTAAATGTAGTAGATATGAGATTTAATTAAAAATAAACTTTTCAGTTTAGCAGATATTCAGAATTTGACCTGCCAGGTATAAAAGGAACAAAGTCTTCAACCTTAAACATTCTTCAACCATCAATTATCATTTGTCCTAAAAATCATGCAGATTAAGTGAAATTATTGAATTATTCAGACTTTTAGAGCCGTTGGAAAATGTTTTACAGACTGTATAATTTATGTAAGAAAAGCAAAGGCATGTTTCTAGGGGACCTTTAATGACGGGACACCAGTTAAGGAATATTGAAGCTGAAACACCTGTGAGTCATAGCCTCAGTGATGCAAACGATCTTTGATCAACATGGAAGAAGCTACTGAATTTAACTATTGAATGTCGTTGTAGATCTAAGGAGCTGCGATGGTAGAAAAAAATCAGAATGAATCATCTAGATCGGGGGTCTTCAACGTTTTTCAGGCCAAGGACCCCAAACTGATGGCGAGATGGAGCGGGACCCCTCATTATATATATTGTATGAAATTGTGTTAAACTGGTCCTATAGTCACTCTATTACAGATGGAGTAATGTAACTAATTTCTCCCTGCGATTATTTAAGTATTTCTGATTCCTGGTTGATGGGACAGGTGTTGTGAATGAAACGGTGCCCAGATTGAAAGAGGAGCTCCTGTGTGTCGCTGAATGTGAGCATTGATGACTGAAACACATCTTCTGCCTCCATTTATCTGTTTACTACAGTCTGTTCAATTCATGTTAATGTTGATTTAAAGACATTTCAATTAGTGGAAAAAATTGTAGGGGGGAATATAAAAGAAAAAATAGTCTAATGACCCAAAACTTTGACACCCTGTTGAAGACCTCCGATTTAGATAATGACAACCTGCTTGAACATATTTCCAGTAAATTTTATTTTGATTCAGAAAAAAAAAACATGTACAAACTAGATTAATTTAAATTATTAACTTAAACTTAATTTAACTTTGGATTTGTCTGGAACATAAAAGCTGATGCAAGCGACGCAGCTTATATGCTGGTTTTTAAGCAGACGCTGCTAAGTGCAGAACCCGCTCAAAGCTCATAGGTCTGCTTCTGGCTGCACCGACCTCGCTGCTTCTTCCTCTAGTTATCAGCTCTGAATTGGGACAGTCTAACATGGGGAAGATATAACCCGTTATAAGGCAAGATACTGTTTTTTATCACTTGCTTACCCCTTACAAATGGAGTCCCCCCGTCCCTCAGTGAGATCTAGAAGCACAAGATCTATATCCAGCCATTCAGCAAAGATACTGCTAGATGGCTGTACGTCTTATTGGCATTTGACCAATTAGATGAACCCTTGAATGATATTTTAGCGACTGTAAATTAAGTTGGAAAAAAAAAGTTAAGAGGTCAGGAAAAAAGGTAAAAAGCTAATTAAAAAGTTAAAAAATTAATAAGCCGAGTTACCATTTATATTTAGGTTTCTAAACTAAAATAAAATCTATGTCACTATCAGCATTAATGCTTCTAAGGTTATGTTGTACAGAAAAAAAATGTGTTTCTTTCACTTTGTGTGTTTTTCATAAATTTTTAAGAGAAGCACTTTTGTTATTTTTCTTAATATATTCGGGCAAGTTGGTATTTTTTGTTACTATATGGAAATAAATTTTTACCATCAAAATATTGATCTTATAAGGAATTGTCCTGGATTCTAATAACACTATTGGCTTGAAATTTTGATTTTCAAAGTATTTAAATGAGTGCCCGATAAAGGGTTAATACACATATGTTTTGACGCCCTAAACGTGTCTTAACCAGCTGATTAGAGTTAAGTTATTCCAACTACTAAGAACTGCCGTTTAATTTGAGACCTGATGTTGTTTTCTTTGTTTGGCAAAGAATGGACGCCCGTAGGCGCCTGCAATGAGGATCTCAACCTAATTTAGGCTCACTGTAGTGTAAATACTATTGTTGAACTGCTGTTGGTGTAAATATCTCTACAGACCACAGCAGAAAGGAGTTGCAGTCTGAAGCTGTGTAATATGTGTGCATCCTGCATTAATTGGATTAATCGAGATTAATCTATTTAAATAATCGTCAACTAATTTAGTAATCGATGGACTCTAAAACCTGCCTTTAGCTGACAGAGTAACCCAATTAGAGCAGTAAATATGTGAAAATCTTAAAAAAATATACAAATATTTCACATTTAAGATAAAAAAAACCTTTTCTTCTATTAATATGCTCAATGCAGAACTCCTCAAGTGGAAAAGTTTTAGTTTCACTTTGTTTAAATCTGTAAAAAAATACTCTTTAAGGAACCTTTTGCTTTCAGATAATTAATGAAAAAATAATCTACAATTTAACTGATAAATAAATCAGATTAATAATAAAAAAAATAATCTACAGTTTAACTGATCAATAATCGTTAGTTTCAACCGTAATCATGCACTGTAACTTGTTTGGCGTTGTCTTTCCTTTTTATATTTTATATGAATAAATTATGCTGATGTAGGTTCCCAGTCATCCAGGTCATAGTCATTCCGTAAGAAATTCAAAAAATCAAAAAATATCCACTTCAAATCTTGGAAACCAAGTCCAGTGGATATTTTTTGATTTTTTGAATTTTTACGGTATGAATAAATTACTGACATTAAATATAAAAAGGAAAGACAATGAGTTCTTCCAGATTAAGGAGAGACTAAAGAACTTGACCCAGTTTTGGACCTGAGGAAACGCATCCGACAGGTTAAATGGTTCTGGGAAACGTTCCGGGTCACAGATTCAAACTCTCCTGTTTCTCTGGACTCTAAAGCCATAAGCAGTGAGAGAAACGTGAAGGTAGAGTCTGAGGAGTTCCTTCAGTCTCTGCGCTCTGCCTGTGGCGCTGCAGTAAATTCTTGGCATGGAAGCACACGCCGGGATTAAATATTGGAAAAGTCGATCCGGCTGCCATTACAAACATGGGCTGGGTTCCTCTGTTTTTTTCCAGCGCCTGCCATTTAAAAAAAAGGAAAAAGAAACCCCATCTGTGCCATGTGTGTCAGGAATGATGAGTGGAGGGGAAACTGCATGTGTGTGTGTGCAGCCATCATATGAAACCATCATATCATCAACATTGTCAGTCATCGACGGGCCACATGTGCTTCGGAGGCTATAATTAAAGTTTCTGTGCTGCACTTATGTCACCCGGTCTCCAACGCTCCATATGGGCTGTGTTTACACTGGGTGGCCGGGCCCAGAACGGCTGCGGACCGAGGAGGAGAGGGATAAACGTGCGACGTGGCACACGCCGTTACCAGGCAGATAAACGCATCAGGCCGCTTCGACGCCTCCACAGCAGCCAACCTGCTTCAGATTTGTTCCACTAATGAAACAACATAAAGTTTAAGGGGGATTTTTTTTTTCTTTTGGCTAAAGATTGTCAGTGGAAGCCTGCTGAGAAAAAGGTTGCTCAACAACTGGCCCAGAAGGCATTGGGAAACAGGAAATAAAGTCAGTCTGTTCCCTCTAAAAGGTTAAAAACACAGTTTTATTCTGAGCGTGGTATCGGCTGGTTTTCTCCTTCCCTGTTGAAAGAGAGAATTCAGACCCCGCTCTAACCCCCCGATGGTGGGAAAAGTGAAGCTGAAACTGCTGCTAAAAATGTTCAAGATCTCGTTTTGAAACAGATATTGTGTCTTCTGTTTGGTCAGATGCCAGTTCCTGGAATCATTAAAAGACCCAAAAATGATCTAAAAAACCGCTTGTACTTGTCATTTAGTATCAACAAAATGTTGAGAGGCTTTTGTAAAAAACAGGCCCACAGCATCACACATCCGTCCGTCGTACCAAACAAGATCTCCTGTCTGGCTCATCCAGGCAAAGCCACATCGCTCCCATCCTCTCCTCCCTGCACTGATTCCCGCGGCGTTTTCGGACACACTTGTTTTTGAAGCTCTTCATGGTCTCGCTCGCTATATTACAACTGAGACGTTGACGGATTACATCACCCCAGCAGAGCTCTTCGGTCCGGCCTTTTTTAAACGTAAGTTCTGGATGTCCTTAGGTCCCGGTATAAACCGTAGCTTGTTACCGTCAGCGCTTCGTTAGAAACACGATTCTGCCCCTCCAGGGTGCCGCCACAGCATAAGGTAAAGTTAACCAAGACTTTTAAGACTTTTACGTTGCTTTCAGTCAGTGTACCCGCAATATCAAATTGGCCAGAAGCATTGAAAACCGCCAGCATAACCCGCCAGTAAAGGTTTATTTTAACATAAACCACTGCACCTCATTGCTTCACTTAAAGCGCAGCTGCCGTCAGCCCACGGAGAGCATTGGCACGAACCTTCCAGTAAAACAAATCGCTCAAAGCCCAACATGTCCAAAGCCTTTTAGTAAAGCTTGTACGGTTTTCTGCAAGCTTGATTGCGATGGGCGGAGGCGCAGTATGTGCAAGGAATCCAAACGAGAACTCTGTAAATCTCATTATCTTTTAGGTACAGCCGCGATGCAGTTCCGTTCCCCAGCCTTACCGACGCCTCTGGTGTTTCGATATGCTTCTTGCATAAAAATCCACTGAGCCTCATGTATGCCTCTGGTTTTAGCCATCACGGGAGAAAAACTCTTGGCTGGAGACAGGTTTTGGTTCCATTCAGACACTTTGCCTCGATATTTTCCAGATCAAAAGTTAATGGTGCATTCCCAAATGTCCGAAGCCGCAGGTCGACGCTTTATTGGTTCCTCGCCATCGGGACGGAAACCAATAATGGAGAGCGCTATTTTTTAATTAAAAAAAAAATTGTCAATTTAACAGTTTATTTAGATTACAAAAATAAATCGAGAATAAAAAATAATCCTATTTATGATGATTTAAAAATTAAGTATTCTATCTAAAAGTAGACGACATTTCAAAGACATTTTGATATTTAATATTTTTAATATTTATTGTATCAATTTTTTGGAAATCGTGCTTCCTTTACTGAGGCTAATATCATCTAATGTAGAAACTGTTAAGTAGAATGAACATCAAATATCTTTACTTTCAGGGTTTATTCTGTATAGATCTCTGACAGGGTTGAACAATCCAGACAAAAATCAGAAACGCAGACTTAAAAACAAAAATTATTCTAATTTAATTTTGATTTTCCTTTTAACTAATCCTCAGCATTTACCTGCTTCACTGCAGGATTTCATTGTTTTTATGACTTCTTCTAGCTTTTTGCCTTTTAACGACTTTCATTGGAGAAGTCAGGAGCTCTGAAGCACCTAAAAATAACAAGAACTTCTCTCGAAAAAAAGCAAAAAACCTGATTTAATCTTAATTGTTTTTGGGAAACCTTTAACCATTAGGAGTCAGTTCATAGGTATACAGCTTTAGAGTGGACATGTGAGCCAAATGTTTAAATTTATTGGTCCGAGAAGAGTCACAGATATTAGAACAATAAACAAAAATTATAAACATAAATGCAAAGCTTTATGAATGATAATATTTTGGGTTGATATTTATTTTATTCAGACGGTACATCAGCCAGCGCCCATATCTGTAAATCTTTTGGCGAAGTTATCTGACATGCGTGATGCTCCAGGTGAAGCACGTACGCTGCAGCTGCCCTTGGTTTACCCCTGGCATATTTTAGCGCCGGGAGCCAGATATTAATAAATCTTTAGTTTTGGATTATCATGCCGAGACCCTTGTAACAGTTGCTATCATTAGTCATATTTGTATCATGTAAACAGAGTAGAAGAAAAGGTTGTATTGGTGGCTAAAAATAAAAGAAAAATGAACAGCAATAAATGAGAGTCGGTTACCGGAAGTTGAGATTAGGGCCGCTGAAAGCTGATCCACGCAAATTTTACAGCAATGGCACAAGCGGGAAAAAGTCAGAATTCTTGACTTCTTAATCTCGAATGGATTTTAATGTAGATGGGTACCCATGAAGGAAGAGATGTGGAGCAATCAGCTTCCAGCTTCACTGACAAAGATGCTAACATGTTTGTTAGCCGTCAGAATTCAGAGAAAAGTCAGAATTTCAGAGATGCCGCAATTCAGCAGTTTAACTCGAAGTCTCTAATTCGGCAACCTTCCCAAAACTCCGGTAACTGGCACCATAATGGAATTGAAAGGTAAAGTTCGAATTTCGAGAAAAAGTCAGAATTCTGACTTAATTCGAATTTTGGATTTTAATGTAGATGGGTACCCATGAAGAAGAGCGGTGGATGATGGTGATGCCAATGAAGGCGCTTGGGCATGCAATGGGAACAGGGAGAAAAGCCGAAAGGGCCTGAGAAAGTTCGAATTTGGAGTAAGTCTGAAGTGAAAGCTCTCAGCCCCTGCAAGCAGGCAAAAAGTCTGGCCTCTGAGAAAGCCCTATCTCTGAGTCCCACTGGCAAAGTCGCAATTACAGAAAGTCCCACTGGTGCCTCCGAATTTTGAGAAAGCCCACAGGAAACAACCAGGGCCTGGGGCCTCTAGGGTGCCTCCTCATCTTAGGGAAGTTCTCCCACCTCCTTCTGAGAAAAGCTCTGAATTTTTGAGTATCAAGTCAGAATTCTCTGGGAGCCAAAGCGCAATTTCGAGAAAGTACCCTGGAGATAAGTTACCTGGCAGTCGAGAATTTCCCTCGAAGTATTGCAGTCCGGCAGTCGCGTTTAAAAATCGTTAACTTTTTTTTTTTTTTTCCAGGGCCCCAATCCTTCCGCCGCAGTTCAATCGCATCGCGGGTCCTTAAAACCTGCTGGCTGGGATGGGCAATAGCAAACATAAGATCCACAAAGTCTTATAAAATGTTTTTTAAGAAATGGGCGAGATTAAACAAATTTAATGTTTTTTTTAAACCATGTAAAGGAATAATTTATCTATAGAAGAAGTATAAAGGTGCAGGAAGTTCAACGCGATCGGACAGAAACATTTAACGAGTCAGAAAATTCAAAGCAGCATTAGAAGCTAGAAGGTTTAACAGCTGGAGGTAATTTTAACAGACGTTTCTGCACCTAAAGCTAAACCTTCTCCAGACTGAGGAGTGAAACTTCTGCTCTTCGGTGTGTAAATCACCTCAGAGTATTTTAACACGGACCCGGCCAGGACTTCTCATGCTGGTGTGATGCTGTACCTACCGGAGCCCATGTCGATGAAGGGGTAATTGACGAGCACCAGTTTGTTGAAGTTGAACTTGTAGGTGAATCTCTTCCCTTTGGTCTTGTGGAGGATCCTCTTGTTGTAGTAATATCTGAGGAGAGGAGGACAGAACACGTCACCGTCTGAGAGCTGTTCACCATGTCACCGAAGTTAATAAAAAGGAACAAATAACTGATGTATGACGACACATGGTGTTTGTCCTCTCAGTGTAAAACAGAAAGATACTGAAAGCTTCCTGGAAGACTGTCAGCTTAACTACGAAAAATTCTACTTTACATTTTTAAAGATATCTGGTGAAAAACAAACTGATTTTAGAGTTTTAAAAGACTGATATTAGTTAAGTTAACCATGAGTGGACTGATCTTCTAAATGTTTTCTTTTAAAGGCATCATCTCTGTAACCGGCCCGTATTTTTCTAGAACCGACAGCGAAGGTTTGCTGTGCTGCTGGGTACACGCCGCCGCCACCGTACCCTTCGTTTCCAGGAGCGTGCCAGGAGATGGGCCTGCCTGCAAGTCCTGTGCCTGACCGAATCAACCGGATGTGCTCTTCATCCTTCATGGAGCGTCGGAGTCGGCTCCGCGTTCGGGGTTGCGTTTCCTTTCGGATGGGGTCGCCTTTCCGCTGGCCTCAGTTTCAAATCTTGAACCCCAGTGCCTGTTCTGGCTCACAACGGCAGCCTGTCTCTACCGGAGCCTCTTCGTTGCAATTGTTTTTCCTCTCCACCGTCGCTGGCCAGTTACGCTAGTGTGAGTAGCATTGGTTGAGTTGTAGAATGAAGCTTCCATGCAATCAACCTTCTGAATCATTTCCTCCGGACGATGATTCGGTGAACTGGAAAGTGACCCGACATGACATGATGTGAATTGGAGCTGCCACTACAGCTTCCAGCACAAAGTGGACCTACGGCAGCACCAGGAGCACCACTGCAGCTTCCGCTGACCTTTGACCTGTAGCCTTCACCACAGGATCCCCTCATTGCTAAGAGGTTACAGAAGCATGCACCTTTCTAGAAGTTTATGAAACCAGATTTAAGCACATCAGGATGTTTTAAATGCATGAACAGAAATAATGTAATTCCTCGATGGTTTTTCTGTTTCATTCAAAACTGGGGACAGGATTACAATTTTTTAGTAACATGGTCTGTAAATAATTACATTTAATTGAAAACCCTATCGAAAAAATAAACCAACTTTTCAATTAAAAGAACTCATATGAGCGAAGGAATGTGCATATTTCATGTATTCTATTGATTACTGATTGGCTGAAAATTATGATAATTAAGTTTTTATGTTGAAGTTATACTTTTTTTTTTTTTCCTTCTTTAGGATGACTTTGACCTGGATGATGCTCCTAACTATTGGGGCTGCAACAAACAATCCAAAGTTTAGCATAGATGTCCATACTGATTTGAGTTGTGTTTAAAAACAGTTTCTGTGGCTGTTAAGCTCAGTAAAAGTCAGGGTATTGACCCAAGTATTACCACTTTCCCACTGGCAGAAAAACCTGTTTAAATCCGGGAACAATCAGATTTTAGTGGCAGTGGGAACAGATCACTGACGTAGTCTACCAGGGTCACAGGACTCTGCAAGCGACCAGCGTTAAAATGAACCTCGGCTTTGATCCGCATGCTGTGGGAACTAGAGCTGGGCCGACCAGCTAAATTACGTGACACCACTGAATGCAACGTACGGACGTCATCACACCACGCCAGTCGCTTCTGATCTAACAAGCTGAAACAACTCTGTTTACGTGCGATAAACATGGAGCAGCTCTGGTGAGCGGGATTCAGACAGATAATGGAGCAAAACAATAAAGCTGGCCGCTCACACAGGGCCTGGTTCTGCTGGAGGCTTCTACCTGTTAAAAAGGGTGTTTTTTTCTCTCCACTGTCACTGCATGCATGCTTGGTTTGAAGGGTTGCTGCAGTCCAGGAGGAGTAAAGCCTGCTCTTCTTTAGAAAAGGTTCAATCTGAGCGGATGATTTGATTTAAATGTTTCTGCAAAGTGAGATGAAGTGTTGTGAACTGGATTTAATTGTGTTGAATTAAATGTAATATTTATCCATTTGTTGGGAGTTTCATTTTCTTATATATTCACACCAGACGCCAATAACGCAACTAATGATCACAGGGCTAGATGTTACAGATAATAAATGCTTTTGTCCAGTTTGATGTCTCTATCAAATGATCTAATGTTGCAGCTCTGACCAGTAGCAAACTGGTTCCAAAATCAAACTAAAGAACAGAAATTCTGAACGGAGATTATGAAATGGCGTTAATGAAACTATATGCTGCCACGAAAGGGACGTTCTAGAAGGAAAGTAATTTACCTCAGTGAAGCAAACCTCAGTAAACAGGCTGTTTTCTAAGTGAACGTTTCAATTCAAAGCCTCACTGAAGGAGGAGAGCCATCCATTCAGATTTAGTCTTATCCAGGCAGCAGCATTAGTAGGAGTGCATTAGTCATCATCAGTACACAGAGTGATGTAAAGCCTGAATAGGCAGCTGCTGACAGCTCCTCCAAAAGACAAGAAAATGGCCCAGTGTGACTCACCAACAGCCACATTCATATTTCTTTACACAAAAACAAGTAAATCGGAGCGCCTCATTCAGCGGGGACTATCCACTTCATTGTGGGAAATGGAATACGCGTCATTTCCAGTTATATGAAGCACAGAGGAGCTCAGTGGGGAAATCTGCACAGAAAAACATGGATTTATGGCTGGATGTCTGACTTAGACTGAATAAGGGATCATGAAGCCACTCTGTGCATCAATCCATGCTTTCCTACACTTCCATTAAGATTAATGTTATTTAAAGACAGATATAGAAGAAATCTGGCTTGAAGTGATTGAACTGCAGGTAAAGATGCAGAAATTTCACAATTTGAGGTGATGGTGAATTTTCACAGGGCTGTAAACTTTCCAAAAATCCACACATTAGGGGCGACGGTTACAGAAATCACCAAATAATGGGGATATGAGTCATCCTGCTCAAACTGAATCCAGCGTGAACACAATATTAGTCACGGGAGTTTTGCACAAAGGAGGGAGAAAGTGGAGAGAAGAAGGAGCTCATCGAGCGTCTCAATGACTCAATGAGTGAAGGGCCTCTTCTGAAAGGAACGGCTGTGATGAACTCCCACACTCTCACATGTACTACAGCCGGCACAAAGCCGCCGACGGCCAGAACCGGCAGGAAAAATAAGGCAGAGGGGGTGAATCAGTGGAGTAATCAAGGGCTGGAGGGAGCTGAGGTGGTTTCAGACGCAACAAACCGTCTGATTGAACAGCAGCTTTTCTTCCAGTGATTCTAGGTGCAGAACTTTGGACCAGAACACGAGATCGCCAGTTTTAATATTTCCATAAAGCTGCTCTGATGTTTTAAAGCTGACAACATCAGCCTAGTCAGAAATATTAGCTTAATTCTCTGTAAATCTGGGTATGTGAAGACTAGGGGTGTATAATATGTCGTTTTGTGGCCGATGCATGATAACGCCTCGGTGCAAGAGATACGATCTTCATGTTTTTTCCTCAGGTCTATTTTTTATCCATTTGCTCCTGAACGTAATTCTCCCTCTCCCGTGCTGCGTGATTGGCGCTAAACCTATTTGCGCCTCCCACCTCGCTTCTGAAGTTATACTCTTACAGCAGTTTGTTGCAGTGAGCTGCTGGGTCTGTGCTACACGCTGTGGGTCTAGGCGATACTCAGGCCGAGGGCTAAGTGAGGAAGTGGGCAAGTTTAGTCTGATTCGACGGAGGGACATGAGGGCCAAAAGAGCTGGAGATCCAGGTGGAAAAAATGGTCCCAGCTGCCGCCGTGCACCTCGCTCTTCTAGCTTAGTCAAACTTCACCAGTTGTTTTACGCAATTTCGTCATAAAACAAAACAAGCCGCCTCCTGTCTGCGGGCACTGTTTGCGGTCAGCTACAATTTGGGGAGAGGTGCAGCGGGCCGCCTGTGGAAGGACGTCTGGAGCGAGGTATTGCATTGCACTGATTTTGTGCAGTATTTTTTGATGCAAGGCCTTTCAGAATCTATAACCCAGGGGTATTATTATTGTTCAGTGAATGAGGTTTTAATAGGAATAGGTGGAGTGCAACTTTTCTGTACTTCTTGTTATTTGCTGTTTTCTAAAAAATAATAAAATATAGAAAAAGGTGAAAAAAACAAACAAAAACAATCGAACATTGTGGTGTATTCTCGAGAGTATCGAAAATAATACCCAATCGTTGGGTCAGGAAATCGAGATACTGAATCGAAATCGCCATGATGGATGTGATTTACACCCCTAGTTAGGTTAGTGTCAAAGTTTTCTGTATCAGCATTGGCTTTCACAAAAGATGGAAAGAAGGAAAAAAAAGAAGCAGTTGATCTCTAATAAAAACCTGCAGCCTTTAAAAAAAAAGATCTTAGAATATTTGCATGCAGCAAACAGCACAAAGCTTAACTTGAGCTTTGATTGGTAGAACTTTTTCCTAAAGCTTAAGGAGACTAAAGCGAATGTGTCTCTTCAGCAGCAATGGTTTATTACAAGTATTGCAAGTATTTCAACAACCTGTAGCTTTTAACATTAAGAGATGACAGCAGGTGGTGTTTGTAAAGACACCCTATGCTTAAACTTTAAATATCATCCTGTTTGCTTTAGTTTTTATTGATACCAGTTAGCTTTTGTTGATAAATCTGCCTAAATTATCACTGAAAAGATGATTATCCTTATGGATGGCATTGTTTCCTAGCTAAGCTGAGAGGGCAGCTGCACACAGCTCATGTTCAGAAGGTGTGAATCACTTCACGACTCTGAAAACTAATAAGTGCATCTGAACAAAACACTTGGAGGACACGTAGAGTCCTTTCCACACAGTCAGAGGGTAAACATGGGGGTTAGAACAAGGGTGTGAACCATATCAGAGCAGTGAACCCAGTAAACACCAGGATGCAGCAATTCCCACTGCGCTGCTGGACGACCAGACTGAGACGCAGGAGACCCTGGATGCCTGCTTCTAACACATGAAGGAAAGTGAAGACTCAATCTGCATCCAGTAAACACATGTTCAAATCCAGAGACATGACCATGGCACATGCATGAATGAAAGCACACATGTGTAACACCGCTAACTAACTTCAAAAGATGAAGAGAAGCATCGAAGATTAAAGGAACTTTCTTCAAACGCCGTCAGAATCAATTAACGGCCTGTGGTTCATATAAAAGCTTCAGAAACCACAACAAAGACATTTTGGTTCCAGCTTTTCGTCAATGTGAAACAGATCAGAGACGAAGCAAGAATTAGTCTTTAATAGGGAACGTTTACGTGCTGATAAAACTGCTTGTGAATAGGAAGAAAAAGAAAGTTCCAACGTCCAACTTTCTGTTCCTGATGAGTTTATAATGGCTTGAATTTCGAAATGCAAACATTGAAATTAAAATACCAACTTAATAGCTTAAAATGCAGAGCTCCAATGCACCAATTAATCATCTTTTGGTCCAAAGTGGTCTTTTTTTCCCCTTCATTGGCTCAGGGCAACAACCAGCAGGTCAAACACTGAATGTTTAAACCCTGCAAAACTAAAAATCTAAACCATGTTCTTTGAAGTTTAAATGGGGAACAGCTAATAATTTCTTCATGATTTTGAACTTTTGAATTTAAACAATTTATATGAGAGCTCAGAATCTGCAGCTAGGACCTTAAAATCAGTGTCGGAGTGTAAATGTCTTTGTTTAATCTTTATTTACATGTCCGATACAGGTTCACTTCTTAAAAACTCAAGGTCGGAATATGTGATGCTTTTAATTGGTGTGCAGATTTGGCTTCTATAATTTAAGCAAACACGTCCCTCTCGCTATCGAAATTACCTGAACTAATGGGATCTTTATGTATGTAATGCATGATTCTAGATCAGTGAAGTCCACACGGAATAAAGTCTGATGCTACGTTCAGACCGCTCGCTGCAGAAGCAGCTAGTTTATACGCAAAGTCAATGGCTGACACGCAGCAAAAGGTCCTGCAGCGCGTTTTGAGCCGCAGATTCAGCTAGTTTATATGCCATGTCAATGGCTGACACGCAGCAAAAGGTCCTGCAGCGCGTTTTGAGCTGCAGAAGCAGCTAGTTTATACGCAAAGTCAATGGCTGACATGCAGCAAAAGGTCCTGCAGCGCGTTTTGAGCTGCAGAAGCAGCGCCTCACAGGCTTCAGAGCATCTGATGCACTTCAGAAACAGCAGCTGCTGGTGTTGGAAAAATGTAACTTTTGCTGCTCAATGCATCACATCAACCAATCAGAGAGAAGCTGATCTGGGAGCTGGCAGGGAGACAGACACAGCACTGCTGATGCAGAAGCGCTATTATCACTCCTCTGAAAAAGTTTATTAACGACCTTTATTGACTTAAAATATCAAAACCTGCCTGCAAAATATGTTTGCTTTATTATTGGGTTGGATTATGTACGTTCCAGTCGCCGTAAAGGGTAGCAGAAAACCGCAAAGGAGGCGACCGGGCCAGAGGCTGCTGTTGAATGGGATTTCCAAGGACAGAGCACCACCGTAGTACCGCTCAGACTGCCACAGTACGGGGGTGTGAGCGGCTCCGACAGCAGAAGAATATCTAAACTGACTGCACAGATGAAGTTTTCTGGTGGACTTTCTCAATTTTAAACAAATGAAAACTAGTTTTAACCCACCGATGACCAAAAATATAGCAAAGCCGCTCTCTGCCATTGAACACAGGAGCAGCAGAAGCATCAGACCCATCTGGACACACTTTACTGGACGTCTGACCTTGATGTGGACAAGCATTAAAAATGAAGCAGCAGAAGCTTTTCTGCTGCTTCCAGTGCCTGCGGTCTGAACGTAGCATTATTCATTAAAATAAGCCAAGCAACTCTCAATTTCATCCACCATAGAAAGGATAGGGTAGCTCTGTCCAACGCACGTCGGACCCAAGCATCAAAAATAAAGCAGCACGCGTGTTTTTGCTGCCTCTGCTGCGTGCGGTCTAAAAGTAGCATGAATGAATCATATATTGCTTTACATTCATCACCTTGGAATGAAATAAACTGCTCTAAAATCATTTAAATATCACAGTATCCTAATTTATTTTGAAATAAAAACTGTTTGCAGACGGGACAGCTGGGCAAGAGGAGGGCTGACACAGTAAGGTGGTGAGTGTGAGTGGGCATATCTGCGTGACTGCATGTGTGTGGCAGGGAGGCTGGGTAACGACAACACAGGAGGCAGCAGCGATGACTACATGTGTGTGTGTTTGTGTAAATAAGGAGGAGAACATACCGGTGGCTAAATAAAACTACAGCATCCCACATGTGCTCCTCGGTGGGTGTTTCTAAATTGGCTCTCACCCTGGTGCTTCAGCGTGGAGGCTTGCTTATAAAAAAAAACAAAAACAAAAACTCGCCGACTCGTCTTAATTACACGCCGCAAACGGTCATGACGGCACTAAACATATAAACCATCAAGGCTCCAAACAATTTCAAGCAGAAACGTTTGAACTGTCCAAGAATTCCTCAGGTGTTGGACGCATTTTACAGGTCAGAATGTTTCTGGGCTGATATTTCTAGAGTTCTCCGTTCTTTTGGACAATTTTAACACTAAAAAACTAAAATTTAGCACCGAGCTATAGCTCATTTTAACCAGTCAGAGCTTGATTATACAACAAACCAGAGGAAAAATAGAGACAAGGATAAAGGGACAAATGGATGAATAAAAAAAGAGGGACAAATTGACAAATGACAGGAGGTTTGGGAAAGGGACGGACAGTTTAAGTTAAAAAACGGAGAGATGGGTGGAAGAATGGACAGACTGAAATAAGAAAAAATTCAAGGAGTTAAGATGGATGATGGAGGGAAGCACTGATAAACAGGATGAAGGAGACAGACGACCATATAGATGGACGGAGAGTTGGAAAAACAAACAGCTTGATTCGTACATTGGTCAAAAATGGACACAAACGAGTACCGAAGATCATTCTGAAGAAATAAATAAAAGGTCTGACATGAATCTGACAACATGCAGGATGCTTCAATGGAGAAATAAGAGAAGGAAGCTGCAGTTCAGGAGCTCAGAGGCTTCTTAAAACAAATCCTAAACCATCCAGGAAGCAAATCGATCTTATTCCAAAAAATAGAAACATCTCTTATGTTCTAAAGATTAAGAGAAGCACTTCTAGCTTCTTGAAATAAAGATCAAAATATGATTTCTGCGCTAAAGTATGTTGAATATAAAATATTTAGAGTTTATTAGTCATATTTCCAACCAAATCTCAAGCAAACTTAAAATATCAGAAAAAAAGGAAATGCTAATTAGAGTCGTTTCCATCCATAGGAGCAAATTAACAAGGTGATGAAAAGCGAGAGGTCGTCATACGTTAGTGTGGCTTGGCTGTAATAAACAGGAAGTAGATAGCAAATCTTAAATGCAACTTAAATTTCAGAAATGTATAGTTTTTTGTTTCCACTAAGCTCTTCTAACGTGATACTTCAAAACGTGAGAGAAAGACGCCGATGGAAACACGTTCAGCAACATTGGATAGGAGAGTGTCTCGTTTAAACCTATTGAGAAATTTCCAGATGCTTTATATTCTTAAATTTAAAGAAAAAACTTCCTAAACATGACTACAGAGTAAAAGCCTTTAGATTAACCAGGCCTGAACTTTTTAAAGAAGCAGAGTTAATGCGAGTAAAAATGAAAAGCAGAAGAAGCAACAGTAAATGTGTGACATGAGCTTCACCTCAGAGCTCGGCTGAGCTTGTCATAGTTCATCTGTGGTTTGCACTTCCTGGCCCCCCATAAGCGGGCCACCTCGTCCGGGTCCTTGATGACGAACTCGCCGTAGTCTCCCTGCCAGGCGATCACGTCGTTGTACTCCTGTTTCCTCAGCAGCTCCAGGATGAAATGCCACAGCTGGATCTGCCTGGAGCCTGGGCTCGACTCCGGCTTGTAAGCCCATTCTGGAAAGGCGAACCCTGCAGCAAAAACGGGAGGAGCGTTAGGGTGGTGGGTCAGTGACATCCCTGAAGGTTCAGTCTTGGACATGCCAGGAGAAGCAGAGGTCAGGCATCGCCTGGTTTATCTGAAAAAAGCTTTGCTCTGCTGCTGTGCTGCCTGGAGCTGATGCTGATGATGGTTTTGGTTAAACCAGTTCCCACAGACAGCCGATATATCAAACCATTCCCACTATCGGCATCAAAGCTGGAAAATCAACACTGTTTTTAAAGATTATCAGGCCTTGAAACACGAGCAGACAAAATATGAGATACGGCCTGATAACTACCATCAGGACGCACACTCAGAGCCACACACACTATTAAGCAAAGGTTAAAAGTATAGGCTTTGTGCTGCGATGCAGTAAAAGACTCAACACCACTTCTGCAGAAGGCCAGACTGAAAGGCTGGAGAGCTGAGGCGCAGTGACACACACACACACCCACACACACCTTATTAGGACCAGATGTGCCTTGGCAATCAGGCTGAGAAAGCTCAGGCTGGGAAACATATGGGCACAATATAACAATGCTCATTTCTGCGCGTCTGTGTGTGTTTATGCAACTGCTGTAAAAAAAAAACATAAAAAAGTCACTGGTCTAAATACCAAGATTACAATTTGTTTCCCACACTTTAAAGCCCCTCGTATCTGCAGCGGTGACAGTGAAGCGTTAGCAGCGACCTGCTGAAGGACGGGCGGCGACACGGCTGTGATGTGGCCTATTGATCCCAGTCAGATTACACAGCAGGACGGTGATGTAACAACAAGAACACACCGTAACGTATGTATAAACACGCCATCTGATGCAACCCACACTCCCGACATAGTAAACGGTGACGCGTTTATTCCTTTTATCCTTTACTGCCTTCAGCACATGATAGCGAGAGGCTTTGGGAAAATGTTATAAAATCTAACAATAACAGCGAAGAAGAACCGGAGCAGAAAAGCAGATGAAGAACAGACATGAGGCCCGACGGGCTCCAAGTTCTGGACTTAAAAAAGAAAACAGAACATCGACTTCTGGCCTATTTTATACAGATTTCTTTATCAAAACACAAAGTTTACATTTTATCATTATTAAAATTGCTAATCATAAAATATTCAGAACATTTCACGCTACAAAAAAGAAAAGGAAGAAGCATGATGGACAAATTTAAATTAAAAAGGAACACTTTAAATAAGTATTTCTATTAAACCGCCAAAATAAAACCCGGTGTTGACGGCTGCCTTCAGATTTCACCAACCAGTAAATAAAATCCAGCTGTTTCTAATTTAATTGCAGTTTTCATCCAGATGTTTTGTGAAGGCATCACATGTTGGTTATAACTTAAGTAGACTAGAGCGGCTGATGTCGATCATATTCAGTCCAACTGATATGCGCTGTCGATATTTTGAGACGATTCTTTATGTAGAGAGCGGCTTTTTGCTTTTCCCGTTTAAATGATAAAGTTTACAGTGATAACAAACGTAATGTGTAATTTAAATGAGCCCTAATCTGTACCATCAGCTTATTTGTGCAACCAGAAGTACCTCAGGGTGCCCGGCTTTATAATAATGCCTAAATGTTATAAGTCCTCCTAAACTATAATGTGTAAAATGCTTATTTTTTCTCTTAGATAATAAATCCTTTGTTTTATCACTCATCTGTGCCTGACCTGCCCCAGTAGTGGGACCCGATCACTCATTTATTGTCAGGTTCTTCCATTGTCTGAATGGTTGCCATTATGGCTACAGAGGAGCGCTGCTGCATTATGGGTAATTGTGGCTCATGCATACATTCTGGTGAGGTTTTAGACCAGTGTCTGAACATTCTCCAAGGTGAGTATAACACATGCAGTAAGACTGACCAGACTACTGAATGGATTGAAATTGTTTACCAGATTTATGTGATGGAAAGGATCTTGTTTTCCACCCAATTAGAAAAAGAAAAATTTTATAAGATTTGGTGCAAATGGACGGAGTACATGAAATCAATTAGATCCGACTTCATTTGATTGTTCTTCTGAAAAATGTCTTGCCCTCTTATGTCTTTGTGGTTTTTATTACTCGAGGTGGTACAATCCCCATTACTGTTTAATTCTGTTCATTTTTTTGTTATCTTTACAATTAAGTTAGTGATATTATGTAAAAATACCAGAATGGACAAAATCACTTGGAACTTTCTGCTTATATCTTCAGTTATAATCTTAAATGGATGAAGCTGTGATTACTGATGTGAAATTTTTCAAAAAAACTGACCAGACTAGAAACAGCCAACCCCCATGGCGTGCAGGTAAGCATGCACCATGCATGTACGAAGTCCTTTATGCAGGCGACCCAGGTTCGAATCCGACCTGTGGTCCTTTGCCGCATGTCCCTCCCTCTCTCATACCCCCTTTCCTGTCAGTCTACTGTTGGAAAAACGAGCCACTAGTGCCGTAAAAACTCAAAAAGCCAACCCCAACAATGAAACAAGGTGGTGTCAGGGTCATGCTGCAGGGCTGCTTATCAGGGATAGTAAAGACAACTGGTTTGATGCTGCAAGAAGCTTTAGACCGAGTTCAAGGTCCATCTACCAGCAGGACGACTGTAATAATGCAGCAGCTGGGCTCAGCGTGACAGAATGGCCTAGTCAAAGTCCAAACACAAATCCACATACTTTCTATTAAACAGGCCTTCAAACCAGTTCCACAAACCTGCATGAACTGGTTGTCTTCTGTAGGCGATTGGCTGTTTAATTTTTGGGGTATCAGAGTAAAGCCAGATAGGCATTAAGATTTGATGCATTATTTACCACTCCATGTTGGCTAAATAAACTAAAGTAAAAGATTTATGTCTGGACAAAGAGACAGCTTTAAATGAATAAAGAGCTTTACACCAGAGGCTTGTCTGTGTGCGTATGTTTTTTTTTTGCTACAAACAGAACAAGTAGTAAGATGTGCAACAACTTTGCAGCATTGGGGGGCAGCCAATAAACTCTACGGATGATCACCCTGTTCTCGGTTGGCATTTTATCTGAGAGATAACAGAAAATCTGCACGTGATCGCGGCTTAAATCCAGTCCCAGGCTGGATTTTATCAGCAGGTGAGAATGCTGTCAGGGTGAGCCGTGGAAAAACCGAGCTGGGTTTGGTTTTACCAAAGTCCAGACCTCAACGTGCATAAATTAGCTCCGAGTTCAGCACATGCAGCTCAGCAAAGATTTTATTGCCAGTTACTCTCTATCGATGTAATACATTAAACAAAAGTCTCTAAACTACGACCCAGAGAGGAGAAAACTACTCGCTGGCGAGCCGCTGCTGCTGGAGTGCAGTGTTGCCACACAGTAACCAAAGGTCAAGTACAAGGCTACAGATCTACAGTGTATGAAAATTCATCAATACTGTTGCATAATTTAGAGGTGAAAGACCATATTTTGAAATTTTTGTTGCTTTTGAAGTTGCTGTGACCTTGGTCGTAAGAAGCAAGTTGCTGAATAATGGAAAAAAAAGATGCATTTAAGAAATGCATTAATTTAACTCGATTTAGGAGCTTCATGATCCAACTCATCTTTTAGGAAAGTAATTTTAAACTGATTAAACCAATTCATAAAATGTTAAAGCAAAATAAGTTTTAGCTAAAAGAAAAACTAACTGGTGAGTAAACTGTTTCTAATGAGCATATCACAAAAAATAAATATTATATTAGGATCTTTTGGAACAAATATACAAGAGGACCTTTAAATCTTAGTGTTTAAGCAGCTTGTGGGGTTACTGAAGCTCAAAATGCTGCAGAAAAACAAGATTTTTCCTCTTGATCTGCTGAATTAGAAGTAAGAAATAAAACAACTGCAGACTAATCAATATTCAGAACAGGACAACTTGATCAGCCAGATTGATAAATGCACATTATATGCAAAAAAACCCCATCAACCTCCCTTCCAAGGTAACTCTTCCGTCGTTTTCATTTAGTTTTAACGTTATGTGAAGCTCTGGGCTGCAGCTATTTGTTCCACTAAACAAACAGTGCTCTAAAAAATATATATTTTTATATATATTACTGCAGGTGGTCATTTAAAATGATATCTCTATTCAGGTTTATGCCTCATGAGTCTGGATGCTGCACCTGCTTGTTATTCTAACGGTAAAGATTAAGTGTTTTCAAGGCGTGTGAAGAATGAATATCTGTTGGCAGCCAAGTCTTACTGTCATGATATAATCTCAAACTTATGTTGTTTTTTTTACCCTTTTTTCCTGTTATCTCCAGTCTTTTCACACTTTATGAAACAGAAGCACGAATGCAATAACTGTCCCCTGTGAAACACACCAAGTACTGCTCAGTGTTTAAAATGTGAACAAAACGAAGCATGGAGTCTGATTTTACCAGCATGATGTTTGTAATTGAAGCATTTGAGGAATTGTTCATCCCTGCTGAAGTCGTTTTCATTTAGACAAAAATCTAAAAGAAAAAGTTTGCATATGGAGATGAAACCCAGCAGCAGCGCAAAGAAGGAAGGAATGAGAGAAGAAACGTGTGCAACAACCTCCTGCATGAAAGAGATTTCCAAACATTTAAAGTGTGAATATAGTAACTTCTGAACGGTGGCGATAACTAACAACTGAAACCCGCTTTATACGACTAAAAATATCCTGATTGAGAGCCGCGTTACAGCAGGGCTGCCGACCTCAGTCATTGAGGGCCAGACTCCTGCAGCTTTTGAAATGTCTCACTGGTCCAACTCGCCTGAAACGAGAGACGGGAGACTTGACTGCATGTTGTGGAGGGATCCACAAAGATGGAACTGTTGAGTTGTATTCATTACAAAAAAAAGGAAAAAAGGAAGAATAGTGGTAGATTTTTATAGTATCCATGTGCAAACTGTGCCGACAAGCACGGTGAAGAGGCCAGCGGTGAATTCCACATGGAGTGATGGACGCTCAGCTCCCTATGTGCTGCTTGAGGGAACTTAAGGGCTGGTTATTCCACGCCACAACGCAAGAGGGACAATCAGGGACTAGCTGTGGGTCTAGATACGGCCGAGGCGGCGAGGAAGTGGGGGGCAAGTTTGTCCGACGACGGACGGACATGAGGCCGAGAAAGAGCGGGAATCCAGGTGGAATAATTCTCCTAAGGTTCTCACGCAACTCGCACTTCTAGCTGGTCCAACTTCTCGAGTCATTTTCCACAATGGAGAATATGCCAAAGTTTTTGGTGCCATTTCGTCTAAAATTTGTACATTATTCAAACAGAAACCAAGAATCAGTTATTCTCCCATTTTGACTCCCATACATTTTCCTGTTGGCAAAATCTGTCTTAACCCTGTTCCTCGTAAAAATAATAAATTAATTAGATCCCTGTTTCAGAAGGAAGAGACCTCTGTTCCTGTGGTTGTTCCATACTGGGAGCGTTTTTATATTAATATGTCCTGGAAATGTATCTGGCAGCTCCCGAATCACTTTCTTCTCACTAACAAGGTTAAAGAAGTATCCTTTAAACTCATATACAGCATCTACCCCGTTAAAGTCTATTTAAAGAAATTAAACTCTGATATTGATGTTAGCT
>JAGKQL010000026.1:3445411-3469038 GCA_018398635.1 Cyprinodon brontotheroides
GCGCTAGCAATGAGCATGCCTTTCACTGGGGCGCAGCAGTTCTCGGCCGAAGCCACCCAGACTTCTGAGCTCGTGGGTGCGGCCGAGGGCCTCGCGACTACAAGTACGGGTATTTCCCCACAGACCACCAGGGCGGCCGAGAGAGAAAACCTTTGTTCCACCTGGAAATGACCTCATTTAATCATCATCCAAAAGGTTATGGGAACACATTTCACTAATTAAAAATGTGGCATAGTATGCCTTTAACCACCCCTCTGTAGCTCTGGCTTTCAGATGGAAAGTGAAACTGCCAGCTGAAGCTGGTGGCCTGGATGCCATCATTTAAAACGAAACTCAAACCTTGGATTACTATCAGACAACAACTCTGCCTTAAATGTCTCCACAACTTAGTAGTGGAGACATAGTGAGGCGATAACTAGGCAGGGTGGGAAGACCTGCACAGATTTTTTCTGTGCTATATACAAATTAAAACTATTTCCCTCATTTGACTTGCAAAGATTAGGAAAAGTCATTAAAAATTATTTAAAAATAATAAATAAACAGCACAGCTATGAAGCAAAGCCCCACTTAACGAGTCTGTGCAGCATCTCGAACCAGATCGGATAGAGAATGTTCATATATTAAAACCATAATGAGATTAATGTCTAAAGAAAAGATAAACAGCAATAAACGCCGTGGGACGGTTTCTATGCTGACTGAGGCAGAGAGGCGATTGTCAGAGAGAGATCTGGGAACTTTATCCAAGATTTTCCCTTTTCTTTTTTTCATAAAGAGGTGAGATACGCCGCGCTTACCTGCTCTATTTTCCCCTTATTTTGTTTTTCCTGAGGCTTAGAGGTTCAATATTTTAATACATCTGTTTTTTTTCTCTTCTTGAAGTTATTATTTTTATCAAAGAGATTGATAGACTATGCTTTCTGCCCCTCATTGTTTTTGTACGTCTGAAAAAGGATCACTATATCCGTTTTTTGTCTTCCTGAACTCCTATTGTGGGTACAGTATTCTATTTTTTTAATGCGTCATTGATTGTTTTTGCACCAGTCTGTCTCGCTTGCTTCGTATGCTCTGTGCGATTAACAGATTTTATTTTGTTTTTGTAATTTTTTTCCCCCAAAGCGGATCAGTTTTACTTTGTAACCGCGTCTCTTTACCCGTCAGACCCTTAAAAAGGCAGCTGAATTGCTGCACAGTTCCACTAAAATAGACCTGGGGTCTATCTCAGTCGGAGCTACATAGCCCACTGCAGGAAATCGTGTCGGATGTGATCATCCCCATTGATTTCCAATGAACGTTTCTGTCAGATGGGACGCAAAATCGGGGGGAGTCTGTGTGTTCTGGCCTAAAGCTGGCCCTGGATCCGTTTCTATGCGCTCCTCTTTAGGTTTCAGTCTACTTTGATATGTGAAGGACCCCGGAGCAATCAGCGAACCCTTCAATCTTACACAGCTGTTTTGATTTTTCACAATTCCAATCTAATTAAAGTCCTTAATTAGGTCCTGGCAGCATCAGTGGGTGGAATAAAACTCTTAAGCCTTCTTGGTAATGTATCATTACTGGAGCGTTAATGAGAAACAAAATCCTTAAACAATCGCATCAGTGATGATCTCACAGCTCAGGACTGTATCTCCTAATCTGGAGCGCCTGAGCCAAGGTTGAAGCCTTATCACTTTTCCCAGAGAGGGAACTCTTACATGCATGTACACGTGCTCCCCCGACGCGTCGCAGCACGCTCTCCTTCCAGAACATGTAGAACATTCACCTGTAATGAGCTGCTGGCTGCGTGACTACACAGCTGAAGATCTCCCACATGCATCCTCCAGTCGTTTGGCGTCTGAGGCAAACTCGGGTGTAAATGATTAAAAGTGAAGAAAAAAAAATAACAAAGTAACAAAGTTTGCATGTTACTGATCTGCCTGCAGGAAGTTAGTCAGGCTGACACCCTGCAGAGTGAAGACGACCACACCAGACATCTACATGGTCGACAGCTTCTTTGCTTATTAGGAGAATCAAACTGCTTATTCAGCCAGCAGGATAAAAAAAGACCAACTTTATTTTTATTTATTTTTTTACTAGAAAGTATTAAAAAGCTGAAAACCCTTAGAAGGGGTTCCTGCAGTGCTTAGAAAATGATCAGACAAAATGTTGAACACCAAGCATGAGGAGAAAGAACAACAGGAAGTGAATCCAAACCTGAATGAAACTAAACCTTTTCTTTTTATAAACTGACGCCTGGCAGATTGTAATGGATGCCGGTCATTTTACCTCCTTGTCCTTTTTTCCCCACTTTTGTTCTTGCAAAAGTACATGCCTGAGCATATCTTTATGCAGTATTTAACTTAGTCTTTAAAACTTGAAAAGTATTAAAATAGTGATAAAGTCTGCACCTCTAATTTGATTTTATTAAAGGGACGATTTTTATGGTGATTCATGCAGTGAGGAGGAGGGAGTAACGAGAAGTGTTTGAGTGCAGTGGTTTGAAGATCTGACAAACAGGCACTAGGTGGTGGGATTTAAAAGCTCTCAGCGGTGAGCTGTATAAACCTGTAATTATCTGCAACTTTTCATTTGTGGCATCTGTCCTGTAAAATACTACAATTCTGGCAGCGCTTAGGTAGAAAGAAAGCATAAAAGCTGCTCTGGTAGTGACCACAATTTTTACCCTGTAGTCACAGTTATATGACTATATGTATGGAAAGCCGTATCAAATATACAATGGTTAAGTTAGTCTAATTTTATTTCCCACATATTCAATATGATTTATGTTTCAGGGCTTGATGTTAAGGATTTTTACATTTCACATTTCATTTGCTCAGAAACAATTTTTACTTGCTTCTATGTATAATGTTTGATAAATATAGTTCCTAATATTCATTTTTGTATATATAAAACCAATGAAACATGTTTGTTTTTTAAAGTTTTCAGGTTCCTGGTGTGTATCTGCATGCGTCAGATAATGAACTCAAGCCTACATTACCGTGTTAACATGCTTTTCAATCCTTCCTGCACATTCTTTTCAAACTAAACTTTGCTTTAAACTGTTGTGTGCTTTGGAAAATATAAATTGTAATAAAAAAAATGTGACTTTTCTAGAGAATCATTATACATAGTTATTTTATTCAGGGTTTCCACAGTCTGACATCATTTCAGAATTCCCTGACTTTTAACTGAATCAGGATTAGTTTTCCCTGACAAAATAAATGCAGCAACAAGACAATAATAATAACAGGTCACCAATTTAACTTGTTTAGCTCTATAACATTTAAATGCACCTCTCCATTGTCTGAGAGAAAAACATTTAATGAACATTTTTTAATGTATGACCTAAATCACTGTGCAGAAGACTGCCATATGATAGCGCTTTCTAGCTTGTTTGTCGTTTTGGTAACTACATCTAAATTATCGCTAGGTGGACAAAAATCACGACATCTGGCGGGAAAATCAAATCACATGAGAATGTGTACAAAACAACAAAAATGGCGGCTTACAAGCTACTGGGTCGTGTTCATCAAATGTGATTTTTAAGTAATTTTGAGTAATAATTTTTTTTTTGCGATCATTGCACTTGCCCGGCGCGGCAAATGCAATGAAATTTGTACTCTCCAAACAATAAAATCTACTTGCCCCGGGAGATCGAGGAAGATGGTTAACATCGAGCCCTGTGTTTGTTCTGTGTTATACTAATAAGTTTAACTTCACTGCATTAATAAGGCTTTTGAAATGCCCTAAACATTAAGCTGGTGTGCAGTTAATATACGGCCACACATCCAGTCCACATTAATAACAGTTTAAATTAAACCCGAAGGAGCCGTCTATCAAGGTGACATAACGTAAAAACAAATTGCTGCCGAATGTCAATCATGCAAACTCTGCTTGCCAACGACTTTATCTTGTTGTTTAATTATTTTTGTGGCTTTTTGTACCTTTTTTGTGGCTGTTATGCTAAAACTCACAAAGGTGTGGAAATGTTGAAAGATTATGGAAAACAGGAGAAATTTGGAAACTCGTAATCAACGTAATCAAGAAGCCGATTTTAAAAATTATAGATCTCCTTTTTACAGATATGGAAATGTCTCATAATTTAAAATTTTACTACTTTTAGGCTACAAAATACGGTAGGTAATTTACTCCAACCTCCTGACAGCTACTGTTTGGAAATGTGTTTATGTGTCTAACTAATGAATCAATCAGGAGAATGCGGCTCAGGCTCATAGCTTCTCACTTTCTGCAATATCAGGATAAAAAAAACAAAACACGCTTTTGTGATACTAATAGGGTGTAAATAATAATAGTTTTGTATCGATGCATCGATCCAACAGCCAACGATCCGATGCATCGACACGTCCGCAAGAGAATCGATTCATATTTTTCTTTTTCCTCCAGTCTATCTTTATCCATTTGCTCCTGGGCGTAATTCTCCCTAAACCTACTTTGCCCTTCTACCTCTCTTCCTGGTTATACAGCAATGTGTGTTGCAGTGAGCTTGACACAGACATTTTAAATTATACTCAATATTGAAGCGTGGTCTGTGCTACACGCTGTGGGTCTAGATACGTCTGAGGCGGCCGAGGAAGTGGGGGCGAGTTTAGAATCCGGCGCACGGAGGGACATGAGGGCCAAAAGAGCAGAGATCCAGGTGGAAAAAAGGGTCCCAGCGTTCTTCGTGCACCTACGCTCTTCTAGCGGGTCAAACCTCACGACTTGTTTTCCGCAATTTCAGTCATAAAAACAAAACAAGCGGCCTGCTGTCTGCTGCGCACTGTTTGCGGTCAGCTATAATTTTGGATAGGAGCAGCGGAGCGTCTGTGGAGGGGGCGGGACGTCTGGAGCCGAGGTATTGCATTGCACTCATTGCACTGATGTATTCTTGAGTATCAAAATAATCGAATCGTTGGGTCAGGAAATCGATACTGAATCAATCGCCATGATGGATGTGATTTACACCCCTAAAACTAATACTAAATATTGTGATAAGGATCACTCTTTGCTTTTCTTTTCCAAAGTATTTTCTATGAACTTTAACATCTCATCCACTGAAAACATTCACATGGTTTACAACACAGTGGCAGTTGGAGACGGTCACAGTGGCCAAATATTTAATTTGCTTGTATTAAATCTATTGCATTTTAATTTCTACAGAAATTTAATTACTTTCTGTTGATAAACTTAAAAAAAGGATCAAAACCTCTATATAGCATCTGATTCGCTAGCTCTATAGTTCATGAAAATATTTTTCTAAAAGAAAAAGTAAAAATGTGAAATTTTATGGGATATGAATAAAAAGAAGGCAAAATGTGTCAATTATAAATTGGCAAAGGGCATAAAAAAAGCAAAAAAAAAAAAGCATAAATGCAAAGAACAAATTTAACAAGTACTCATCCTTTATTGCTTCACATAAATATTTAGCATAACTATTACAACATGTGTCATTAGGCGGCCACAGTGTGTCTGGATTAATCTGCAGAGCGGTGGTTTATCTGAGGAAAACGATATCTGCTTTTAAATCTGAAATCTGGCTTCTGTGTTGTGGTTTGTTCAGCAGACTACTTTCATTTTACTCCAACACACACACTAGCATATACAGTAGCAAACCCAGGGCTGGTTATTTAGTGACTTTAGTATCAGATTTAGCCATGTGAACACTAGTGTGCATGCATACATGCACTAAACCACACGTACACGTGTCACCGCAGCTCTGAGTAGATCTATAGCTCTGAATCCAAAGGGTTACATGAATGAGTCACTTTCTTTCTCTCTGCCAATCAAATGTCATCTTCTCATTTTACTTCTTTCCAATGAGGCAGTTTTCCTTTCAGCGCGTTTTCTGACAGACTAAACGGCTCCAGTGTTGATTAAGACGACTGCATACGAGCGGTTCAGCGATGTGACAGAGGCAGGATGAAGCAGCCCTGGGGTTTGAACGTAGCTGTATTGCTATGTTAATTCCCCTGTAGTCACAAAAGCTTCAGACCATCTTAATGACTTATTAATACATGGTGCCAAACTCATAACAGACAATATTCAAATCTGGAACTGATTAACTTTGATTCAAGGGTTTTTAAAGTGCTTTAACAAAGTTACACTCATTCTTATATGTAAGTAATAGAAGTAATAACAGAATATATGACTATTGCCGATATCATAAAGGGTCTATAATCAAAGCTGCGATATCTGTACTGTAGTGGAGATTAAAAAGCTGCCTTGGGACGCCCCTAACAAACATATTTTAGTTTTAAACAAAAACATTTATGGCACACTTATACGATTACATGGAAAAGGTTCATATTCTAAATAGAGTTCTGTTCTAACTTCAGTCAGGAGACAATTTGTTTCCAAAAATCAGTGGACTATTATTTTAACAATCAATTAATCACAATCGTTTTAGCCCTAGCTAAGACGACCGTGGCTAATGTGTTTCCTGGACGGGGCCGCCTTTAACAGCTGCTTTTTTTTTTTTTTATCTCTGCTTCTGTCTCCTTGAACCCCAGTGGGCCTCAGCAGATGGCGCTCACTCTGAGCCCTGGTTCTGCTGGAGGTTTCTTCCTGTTAAAGGGAGTTTTTCCTCTCCACTGTCGCTACAAGCATGCTTAGTGTGAGGGGTTGTGTTCCAGTCAATGAATCGATGCAATTAATTGGTTTTCCTTAGATAGAAAGTTTTCCCACACCAAGCTATTGGAGCGCATCAAAGCAAGCCTGGTCACCATGATGAAAACAAAGTAAAACTAATTAAGTCAGTCTGATTTTTTTTCTGTATTTGGTTCCAATTTGAACCAAATTTAAATTTGACTATAAGAGAGTTACTCAGAGAAGCTAATATTTTTTATTTTGTATTTATTTCGATTCGTTGCCAACTTCCAGGCAACATATTTATGTTTTTTTTAGATGGAAAGCATAAAATTATCAAAAAAATGCTCAAATTAAAAGAAAGAGATGGATACTTTAACCTGCCCAATAAAAACATATAAAATAGGATAAAAAAAAAACACAAAATAAGATTAAACAAAACAAAACCAAAATTCAGTTTTTCCAAGAGGCCTTAAAGGAATAGTACACCCAAACCATGATTAGCCTTCATTTTCTACTCACCCCATGCTGAACAACACTCTGGGTACTTTTTGATATCTCAAATGCATCTGGAGATCTGGGGAGGCTTCTTGCTGTCTGCTGACATTCAAATAATGGAGGTCTATGGTGCCGGGCAGAAAGGTCCATAAAAGTCCACAAAAAGCGTGTCAATATTCCGCCCATACCTGCTGGTCCAATGTATTCCAAGTGTCCTGAGTGGGTAAGCGTCAGAATTTTCGAAGCGAAGTCATTTAGAATGTTTTAGAGCATAAACAGTAGTGTATAGGATTTCCTGAAAGCGCGCACATGCGCGATCCCGGCCTTCTGAAGCCGGCAGACCAAACCAGTGCATTCAGCTCAGCAAAGAACTCATGCTCTTCCTCAACACTGAAGTCCTCAGAAATTTTTCTTTTCGTTGTTTCTTTTCTTTGCACAGGTAAACAGCACATTTCTTCTTCTACGCTTGCATTATTGGCAGAGCAGGCGCTGAATGCGCACTTTCATCTGGCTTGGTCTGCGCGGCTTCCGTAGCGTCGGGATGGCGCATGTGCGCTTTCAGGAAATCCTATACACTACTGTTTATGCTCTAAAAACATTCTAAAATGACTTCGTTTCGAGTAAATTATGGACACTACCCACTCAGGACACTTGGAATACATTGGACGAACAGTATGGAGGAATATTGACACGCTTTTTTGTGGACTTTTATGGACCTTTCTGTCTCCGGAAGCCATAGACCTCCATTATTTGAATGTCAGCAGACAGCAAAAAGAAGCCTCCCAGATCTCCAGATGCATTTGAGATATCAAAAAGTACTCCAGAGTGTTGTTCAGCATGGGGGTGAGTAGAAAATGAAGGCTAATCATGTTTTGGGTGTACTATTCCTTTAAACTGTCTAGTGGCGGCAAGCACAAAAGATCTTCTGCTTCCCTCCATTCTGCTTCTCACAGAGATCAGTCTCTAAATTGTCTTGATTTAATTATTCTACATTCCACTTTTTGACAATCATCAATACTTTTGACTTAGAGGGGTACTAATTGTACGAAAATAAATCAAAAAAAGGATAGGAAACACTAATTTAGAGGAGGAAAGGAGCGACGCTTAGACTCTGGTCCAGTCAAAGCCCAGACCCAGCAGGCTCTGGGAGAAGGCAAGGCCCTGTTCTAAAGGTGCGGGGGGTTAAAACGCCGTTAATCATCTCTGATACCCGTTCTTTATGTCTGATTAACAAAATCAGTCTGTGTTTGTGGGAAGTTTGCTTGATTGGATCCATCTGGGCTTCCAAACATTCCTGAGTAACAACCTTCAAGCCCTCTCTAAACAAAGGCACCTCATCAGCAGACGGCCGTCACTCTCAAGCTTTTTCTACAGCTCTGTGACATGGATGTTTGTTATAGTGCCAGGCGGCTGCGGTTCTGGGCTGCCACTCTGCAGCACGGACTCATCAGATCTATCTGCCATCTGAGACGAGCAGAACAATCACAGCGACAGTGATTCGCTCTGGAGAAATGTGTCTGAAAAAATAAAAAAAAAAGCTAACGCAGAACTTTCAACATGTATGACGTCTGGGAGCGTTAGTCAGCCTTTCCTCAGAGGAGAAGTCGCCCGCCACGGTCTTAATTCCTCTATTACATTAAATCTGGATCTTCCAGTCTGCAGACAAAGTGGCTCGCTCCGTTTGTAAAAACATTAAAGATGGAGGCAGGACGGCGTCACCGCAGGGAGATGGCAGCCCAAACGAGCGCAACGCGCTCACGGGCTGCAGTGAGAAAATTAAAAGAGTGTGTGTGCGTGTTTAATGCAAGACAGATATGAGGCGTTTTCATGGCGTGTGGGGGGTCCATGGCCCCAATAAAGCGAGCGTGCTCAGAGTGGGCGAGGAGAATAAGTGGGTGTCTGAGAGATTAACGGATTTTATGTTCCGGTAAAACAGATTCCCGCTCATTCATCACTGTCACCGACTCTGGCTTCACACAGACTGCAGAGAAAGAAAACGGGTCGTATGAACAAAAATAAAAAGTTTTCCTTTTCAACTGAACAACTCCAGCGTTTTAGATGCTGTTTAATTAGTAATGAACCTTTGGTTTTTGATTTTTCTTTATCATGATAAAAGCTCTGGGCTAAGATCGGGTCAGTTTGAGTTCTGCAGGTGATAATGTGCAGAAAAAAAAAACAAAGCTTATCGCCCAAAGATTAACTTTGCTTCTTATTACAACACTTTATGGTGATACTCGTTTTCACCATTTATCTGTACCACACAGAGTTATACTGAGACCATTATTAACAATATACCCAGAGTGTTGGGATGCTGCTCGAGTGTCTGTGTTCAATTACAACCTGTTGTGTTTTCATGAACTTATTTTTCTCCATCTAAAATATACATTTCATGTCTTTGCAGAAAACAAATATCTGTCATTGTGCTCAGCAGTAATGCTTCATATATCACTAACTAAACCAGAGGGGGGAGTTTTACACCTAGTGATTTCAGATCAAGGAAAAACAAAGACTGATTGTTATAGTCTGTAAATAGTTTTTACTCTTTGCTCTGTAACAACACCAACACTGAGAGGTGTTACAGCTTTATATATGGGGTCACATTGAAATGCTCTTATTTTTGAAGGAAAAGCTCTGTACTTTTCAATGAAGATAACTTTAAACTAGTCTTAACTTTAAAGAAATACACTCTATACATTGCTAATGTGGTGAATGACTATTCTAACTGCAAATGTCTGGTTTTTGGTGCAATATCTACATAGGTGTATAGAGGCCCATTTCCAGCAACTATCACTCCAGTGTTCTAATGGTGCAATGTGTTTGCTCATTGGCTCAGAAGGCTAACTGATGATTAGAAAACCCTTGTGCGATCATGTTCACACATCTGAAAACAGTTTAGCTCGTTACAGAAGCTACAAAACTGACCTTCCATTGAGCAGATTGAGTTTCCTCGAGCATCACATTTGTGGGGTCAATTAAACGCTCAAAATGGTCGGAAAAAGAGAACTTTCATCTGAAACTTCGACAGTCTATTCTTGTTCTTAGAAATGAAGGCTATTCCATGCGAGAAATTGCTAAGAAATTGAAGATTTCCTACAACGGTGTGTAGGTACCTTCAGAGGACAGCACAAACAGGCTGCTTAATGCGGTACTATTTAATGAAGATGCCAGTTGGGGACCAGTGAGGCGTCTGTTTCTCAAACTAGAGACTCTAATGTACTCATCTTCTTGCTCAGTTGTGCAACGCGGCCTCCCACTTCTTTTTCTACTCTGCTTAAAGCCTGTTTGTGCTGCCCTCCGAAAGGAGTAGTACACCACCGTTGTAGGAAATCTTCAATTTCTTAGCAATTTTCGCATGGAATAGCCTTCATTTCTAAGAACAAGAATAGACTGTCGAATGTTTCAGATGAAAGTTATCTTTTCTGGCCATTTCAGCTGCTTAATTGACCCCACAAATGGGATGCTCCAGAAACTCAATCTGCTCAAAGGAAGGTCAGTTTTGTAGCTTCTGTAACGAAGCTAAACTGTTTTCAGATGTGTGAACATGATTGCACAAGGGTTTTCTAATCATTAGCTTACCTTCTGAGCCAATGAGCAAAACACATTGTACCATTAGAACACTGGAGTGATAGTTGCTGAAATGGCCTCTTTACATCTATGTAGATATTGCACCAAAAAGCAGACATTTGCAGCTAGAATAGTCATTTACCACATAGACAGCAATGTATAGAGTGTATTTTATTTAAAAGTTAAGACTAGTTTAAAGTTATCTTCATTGAAAAGTACAGAGCTTTTCCTTCAAAAATAAGGACATTTCAATGTGACCCCCAAACTTTTGAATCGGTAGTGTAAATGCTAAACCTTTTAGCATTTAGACATTATTAGTTTAACTGCAAGAATCTTCTAGACATCTAATTTCGTGCTTCATCTCTGAAACTTTTATTTAATCATATCAGCAGCAAAAAAGAAAAGTAAAGTGCTAGTGTCCATTTATGTATAGTTATAGATAAATGTTTCACGCGTTAGACAGGATCTTAAACAGAAAAGTTGTGCTTCTGCGCAGATCAGAAGCTAAAAGCCTCATTTTATATGAGCTGAATCGCATTCTGCCTTGCATCACCCCTTTCTGGTAAAAAAAAAAAATGGCCGTTTGTTTAGAATGCAGACGCAGCGCGGTTTAGGTAGCTGCTTCCTTTAGGAGACTACCCTTCCTAGATATTCTCCATCTGCTATTTTTCATAAGTCCGGAATGGCTACTGCTCAGACAGCAAAACCTATGAGCAAAATACCACTTAGTGGATGAATGTTGATAAGAGAATAGCTTTACGGTTATAGTTAAAACTTTATATAAGGACATTTTGCATTATACGGGTCCTTTAAATAAACAATTCTGTGCAGATCAATACCACTGAAATGTGTTGCTGCATTGTGCAGTCTTTGTTTTAAAACAAAAGTCCTAACTGAAGAACGAATGCTAGATTATGGGTTCAAAGATCAGCAAATGTTTGATCATTTCCATGAAACAATGCTGCCGATGTTTTATCATAGCATTTAAAGCTCCTTCCTCACTTCCTGCTTGGAGCAGAGATGCATTGCAGCTTTTTATTGTAGGTCCAATAGTTTTTATTTCCAGCCAGTTCTTTAAAGTATGTGTCTGAGAGGTCGGCAGGACGACATCCTCAAGCAGAGTCACAATAAACACGCCACCTACTGATTCCCAAGGCCGGCCGTGATAGCCCTGAGGGAGAGACAAAGCTGTCGGGTTCCCAACGGAGCAATAAGTGGAACAAACACACGGAGCTCTGCTGGATGCAAATCATCACTTGGTTGCTCTATTCCCAGCAAGCAGGTCCTCAATCTGAAGCTCTAAGGACGTTCTCACACCTACGGGTCTTTTGCTTTGGTCCGAATCAGTTGATGAGTCTTAACTTCTAATTTTTTCCCACCAGTCCAAACCCACAAATATAACACAGAACATTCAGGCCACGCTTTGGTCTGATGCGTCTGGGACCGGAGTAACCGACTCAACGAAGGAAGCAGACATTCAAAACATGGAGAATTGCGTATTTTTTTAGCGCAACAGATTTTGGAGGACGTCTTTTGCAAACAAGACGCTTTGTTGACATTTTAGTTTATTTACTGGAACACAACACATACCTTTTCATTTATGTCCAGTCAACATCTGATATCATTCAGATCATTTCAAAACCACTTTAATGTGGTTTTGAAACCAGGAAGACCACCTCCTCTAAACAGTCTCTGAAGGCAACAGGAAAAAGACCCAGACTTTGTTTAAAACACCAACAACTTGGGTGTAAAAAACACAGTTAGAAAGGCAGAAATGTCCCAAAAACAAATACACGGACTCCATGTGCAACAACAGAACCTTCTTTTAGATTTAAACAAACATTATCCTGTTGTAAAATGAGTTTAAGTTGAGCAGAAGGATCCGTTTCACGGCTCACTGGATTCAGTGAAACCAGCAAGCTGTCATAAACAGTCAAAAGCAGCGCCCTTCAGGGCTCTTCAGCTCTGACAGCTAGCTAACAAGCTCCAGGTAGCAGTTATATAATCCATCTTGTTAAACTGAACTCTTTGAACAGGCTGTTCTTTAGATGTTTTACACGCAGAATATCAGACATTTAATGTAAGGAGAAAGAAAGAAGCATTGTGTAAAAAAATACTTCATATTTACAGCGTGTACCTGGGTTCTGTCTCTGTGTTTGAATATGAAAACTAGGTTTCTGGTTCAGCATCAGGGCTGGATTAAAGAAGGGTGGCCTGCAAATCAAAAGACTACTGATGCTGAGAGGTGGAGACAAAGTGTCTCTGTCCACACTTGAAAACTTCTTTTGGGAAAAACTCCAACCCAATGAAAGCCTCCCTGGATCAATGTGCGTCCCAAAGGACATTCATACAGTTCTGCTTTTTGTTTTTAAATCAAAGAGTAAAAAATACAACATTTCCACCAGTTTTTCTACTAAATTCTTTGCAGTAAAGCTTATTTGTCAGATTATCATCAAATATGAATGAATGCCGTTTTTTCGACAGCTGGACACGAGACATTTTCTATAAAGCGGTGTGAGCTTTAAAATGCAGGTGCAAAGCCAACAGGGGAGCAGGAAGGTCTGGTCTGGATCAACCCAGTCCAAACAACCGCAGACCCAGCCGGTTGGCAGCTCTGCCCTCCGCGCCTCTTCAGGTGGTCTTCCAGCTCATTTTGCATCAATCTTAGACGGCTCTCTAAATGAGGAGGATTTGTTTTCGTTACCAAAGACTTTCCACCAGTGAAGTAAAGCCCTGCTGATGAATGGATGGAAGTCATGTCAAAACTCCCATTTTATTGCGAATTAATAGAAGCTGCCACCCACAGTGGGTCACTTTAAATACTTCTACATAACCTCGCTGGCTCCGGCCTACCGCTCATATTTGTTAAAGCTAACCTTACAAACAGATGGTGGATTTGGCATCAACAGGAATAGTGGGACTACTTTACAGGACCTCAGAGAACCAATAAATGAGCCTCAAACAACAACTTCAGCAGAAAGGTATTCTTCTGCTGCTTTAATCAAAATATCTGATCAATATGCTACATTTCTTTTTAATTCTAAAACTTTTCATTTATCTGAGCTAAATAAAAGGAAAACTTTTCTCTAAACAACTAAAAATAAAGTTTAAAGTTTGCAATAAATGAGGACAGCCATGTTTACTTTGTAAAAATGGCTGAATTTACACACAGGTGTGTTACGTTAGGAGAACATCATTACTCAGCATTTTAAAGGAGGTCAGTCCTCTTTGTGTGCGAGGACACTGACAGGCAGCAGCACGGGGGTCCTGAGGGGAGCTTCCTCCAACCCCTCTACGCTGCAGACCTGTCCATCATCTCCCCAGACTACCGTCCACCCATGTCCTCTGAGGACTGCCACAGCCACAGGGGAGGACGGCTCGGTTTCTAGGTGAACCATCTCCTAATGAACGTGGAGGAGGTGCTGCTGGTGGATTTTAGTAGGCAGATCCTCTACACCAGCCATGTGTATATTCCCCATCTATATAAATTGTTGCTTTTTTAAACATTGATGTGATTAAAGGAGGTTTAAAAAGAAACTGAAAAGGACACTAAGAATCCGCGCCACCCGAGGTCTAAGCGTCGAAGCAAGTTAAACCTGGAAGCAAATCGCAAGATGCACAAAGAAATGCCTTCGGTACAGAAGCAGAGAGCGGTCGTACTCAACTTTATTTTTCCGTTGTCTTCTTGAGAAAATGACATGACTATCTCGTTATCACGGTTCAGATGATTAACCTATATGAATAATAAATGAGGCTGGCCTACGGCCCTGGATTCCCAGTCCATCCATGCCTGCGGTGCCTGTAGTTGTGCGGCCGTGGCACGGCATGTACGTGTAACCCAAGTTGCATTCTAGGATTATTAGGATTAAATATTACTTTTTTTAGGGATGCACGATATTGGGATTTTGGCCGATATCCGATATGCCGATATTTTAAAACTCATGTAGCCGATAACCGATACCGATACTGATGTTAAAGCTGGACAAAAAATAAGTAGTCATTGAAAATAGCAGTTTTGTTATCCATTTCTGACACTTTGAAAAATAATATACTCAAATATATTTTCATATGCTGATATCAAATAGATATTTTACGCTGATATCGATCTATTTTACTTTCAAAATCTAGCGTGAAATTTCATCGCTCTGTTACAAACTCTCGCGATATTTGGAAATTCTTGTGAGATTTTGTTAGTAAAATAGATCGCGTATCACGTCAATATATCAACATATAAAAATATATGGCAAAACTTAATATTTTCGGGGGATTTCGTAGCATAATGATGACATATAGCAATATTTCATTAGTAAAAAGAGATTGATATGGTGTTTTTTAAAATGGCAATATATCAGCATATGAAGATATTGAGGATATTTTAATGTATCAATATTTTTTCCTCGTCTAAGTAGAAGTTTTAAGTCTGTAAAAAGAAGTTTTTGAGGAAGAAGAAGAAGTAGTATTTTATTATTTTTTTTAGACTTTAGAAGCTGGATCAAATATCGGGTTAAATATCGATGGGGTGGCTGATGTCCGATATTTCAGTTTAAGGCTGATACCGATAGGGGGCCGGTATTATATCGTGCATCCCTAGTTGAAAGCAAGTGAAACCTGGAAGCAAATCGCAAGACGCACAAAGAAATGCCTTCGAGTACAGAAGCCGAGAGCGGTCGTACTCAACTTTATTTTTCCTTTGTCTTCTTGAGAAAATGACATAACTATCTCATTATCATGGTTTAACCATCAATTATCTCATCATCACAAGAAAACAGCTATCGATTTCTTGAGATAACGAGATGATTAACCTATATGAGTAATAAATGAGGCCCTGGATTCCCAGTCCATCCATGCTTGCGGTGCCTGTAGTTGTGCAGCCGTGGTACGGCGTGTGCGCAAATATTCAGTGTTTTAGTTTTTTTCTTTTCACTCTTTGTCATGTCGTGGTGGATGATTGGATTGCATGGGATACAGTACAAAGAAATCAGTTTTTGAATGAAAGTCTTGAATCTGGACTTATTTTAGGGGTTAATGCATCTTCCTTACAGGTGTAACACTGGGGCTGTTTAGAAAACACCCAGCGCTAAGGCGCCGGAGGCATAGGTCTAAATGCTTATGAAACAGAAGTGGAAGCAAATCATCAAACCAACTAAGTCGTCTCGTTACCTAAAAGTTAAACACAGGATTATTTACAGAATTACACAATTATTTACAATTACAATGACTTATACTTATAAATCATCTCCCGCCGTTGTGGTATTAAAGGATGTAATCAGTTTTAACACAAACCAATCATCCGGTTATGACAAGAAAACGACTTTCATTATCTTTAAATAATGAGAAGATTAACTAGAAGAGGTAGTAGAAGAGGAATATGAAGCTTACTACAGTGAAACGCGCTGCCTTGGCAATTTGCTGCCTGAAAATCAAACGTGTTCGATTTTTTTCCTGACCTCATGATTTCTGATCGGAGGTCATGGGAGGCTGATTGTTAACCGCTGTACACTACACGAAGCATGATCAGGCTAAAAGTCGGACCAATCAAAAAAAATTCTCGCGCGACTGGAAAGTCACCATGAAAAGGGCAAAAAAACACCCCGAAAATCTCACAGTGTAAGCCCAGCTTAAGTTGGAATTTAAAGGGATGGAGGGCAGGGGTCATAAGTATTTCCTAATTTAGAAAATAAATCTTTATTGATATCCTTATTTTAAAAAGTTAAATAGACCAACTGTTCAATAAATCTTTACAAGATAAATGAAACCTAACCTCCCCTTCTCTACCAACCACTAATAAAAGCCAAAACACTCCTAAAGTCGGGATACTTTGAGCCAGATCAGCTGCAGACAACATCAACCAGCCTCTTCACCTTAGCCTTGGTTTGAGGCAAGGATCCCCAGAGGAGGTCAGAGGAATCGCTGCATTAAACCAACGTCTTTCATGCAGACCCTCGGCGTCAATGACTAACCGTGCAGAAACAGAAAAGTCAGAGGACTGAAGCGGGAAGCTGGGCATCCTGTCAGGTGTTTCACAAAGATCTGTCCCTCTGCAGAACCCCTCCTAATCTGCTCGCCGAAGCGAGACGTCGGTTCCACTCGACCGGTTCTGCTGTTTTATTGGGCCAGCTGGAGGTCAAATGTCACTAAGGTGAAGGAGATTAACTCGGTCATAAATACTCACAGACAGGACTGAGGCAGCAGCTCCAGCTGACAGAGATCCTGAGCATGATGAGCGCATTCCTGCACTTAAAGAATGTACCTGATGACCTTTTGTCCCAGTCGCTAACCTTTGTTGTGCAAAATTAAATCCTTAATAAAGGTTTCATCTGACAGCAGGAGAGATAACGCTTTCAATCAGGCAGCTACACGGCAACCGTTTCTGTTCCCTTAGGCAAGGCAGTCAGAGTCTTCCTGTTTAGATAGACGTTAAAACATGAAGTGAAGCGTGTAAAATCTGGGAACATCACAGCTCACTGAAAACACAATCCAGTGATCTCATTTTCTCGTGAATCTAAAAAGAAATCATTTGATTAAGATTCTGGAAATTTAAGTTTCAGATTTACCAAGAGGAAATTTTACAACTCTAAGCTCCAAAATTTAAACGCAAGTATGAGGTTCCTTTTAATTAAAAAAGATCTTCAGCCATCATTTAATGTTTTTAACAGAAGAAAATCGCTTTAATTCTTTCAAAAAAATGTTTTAAAGAACATTTAATGAGGACAAACCTTTGGCATACAAACAATAATGTCATAAAGTGTTTAAATTAGATGTCTAATAATGTGCAAAGTCTCCAAAGTTGTGATAAGAGTAAAGAAATGAAAGGCATCCTGCAGGATCAAAGAGAGCATTTTAGCCACAGGTGATGATAATTTCCACTGAGATCTGCAGGATAATGTTGATAAAGCATTCAGAGCTGAAACCTGAATTTTATCAGACGGATGTAAATGGAAACACAAAGTTCAGTCAGGCTCTGCAGCTTGTGGTTTACTTCTGTGTCCTCAGCTGACTAAAGCTACCGCAGATAAAAAACAGCGGATGAGTACTCCTGTAGACACGCTTCAGATTAGCCAAAACCATCAGCTACGCTGAAAGCTAAAACTACACCACAGGAAAAAAACAAAAAGCACCTGGAAATACCAACTGAGCATGTGTGGATTTAAAAAATACGGGGATGAAAATATCTGCCTGGTTTCTTTGGCATTTTGGCTCGTTGGTGTGACCATCTGCTGCTTAGATAAAGAGGGGAAAAAGTCCACAACACTTGGAATATATTAGCAGGTAATTATTGAAACCTAAACACGCGGAAATAGTGATGAGGATCTGTGCCGCCCTCTAGCCGATCAACCTTCCTCCTGGTATCACGAAGGTCAACTGTCTCTACAAGTTGCCTTTGTGGATCCGTCATTTTCTGATCGGTTTGTGCAGCAAAAAAATCCCTGATCCTGAGAAAAGTTCTTATAGGGAAAACCTTAAAATCTACCTTAAAATCCCTCTATGACTGAAAGGCAGATGGGAAATCATTGCTCAGACTTTTATCCTTTTCTCTCCTCAATTAAAGCTGTAAAATGACCAAAGGTTAATGGTAGAAAACTAAACCAAAGTTTGAAAGAAACCTCACATCTTTCCAGTCCTTTCAAGCTGTGTTTTTTGATGCAGAATTTATTCTGGCTTTATTAAGATGCTGAAACCCTCCTCTACCTCTTTATGCTCACTACAGTTAGCTCATAAAATGACTTTTTATTTGTTTCTTACATAAAAAAGACAATTGTGTCTGTCTGAAAATGCTAAGAGAAAAAAAAAACTGTCTCCTTTATCTGGAACAACTTTTTGCTAAACCTTTGTTTGTGAACCAGGTCTAGGGCCTCCAGGGCCCCAAAGATCCCCCCCATCCTGAGGAATCTGATTGGTAGCCAGTCTCAGTTGGAACCAGATAAAGAGTCACTCAGGGCCATTTGTTCAAAATTTGCATTTTACTGCTTCTTTCTCTGGACCTTCTGCCTACATTTAAATCCACCCATTAAACCCTTTATTGCTCTAACTTTATTTTGTTTCTATCATTTCCTCAAATTGGCTTCAGGTAAGTGTTTTATAGTAATAAATGAACATTTCCCTCCTCAGATGTTGAAAACAAAGATATAACAGAGTGAACAGAGTCCACATTTTGTCCAAATAACCTAAAGATTACCAAGGAAAAACAAGGATTGACTAACATAGCAATAAAACATTTCAGATGAGAGTTTAAGACATTTTTCTGCAACAACGGTTCAATTTCAGCTCCTTATATACCCTCTCTTTTTAGTGAGTGATATTTTTAAAGAAAATAACAGTCTAAATTCTTCAGAGTATTCAATATTTTGCATTAATAATATATAAAGTTTGTTTTCATAGTAGAAATGGAAAATTGAAGCACTGCTGATGAAGAAAATACAATATGCACCCTTGTTTTTTATAAAAGCATTAAAATAACTATATTTCCTAGATGGATGTTGATCAAACTTGGCTTTTTATGAAACCTGATTTTATACGCTTGTTTAATAAATAAAGCTGCAGGTGTTGATGGCTCTGAGTGCCAGACTTTCCTGTAGTGAGATTTTGTTTAGCCAGCATCGTCCCACTTAGAGCAACCTGTTGCCGGTGCGGGTCAACGAGCCGCCATGCAAACACACTTCCTGGAAAAGAGGCCCACTGTAACATGGGGAGATGATCATAATGGCGCTGACCCGGGCTGCTGCCTGACAGCACATCAGGGAGCTGCTGACGTCACTCCGCTGTGGTTTTTCCAGGCTCTGCTTGCCCGGGCTTGGCTCGCTAGCAATCAGGAATGTGATCAGGTCGACCTTTGTAGAACTAATCGCTCACGGTAAGCACATAATGGGAGGAAAACCAGAGGAAAGTACAATCTGTGACTGGCTTTCTGAGTTTTTCTCCGGGTGCGGGGAAGAACATGCGCTGCATTTTTTCAGTTCTGTCACAATTCCCCAGCTGTTGGAGAAAAAAAAGTGACCTGCTTTATGATTCGATATTACCTCACCTGACTGGTCTGAGCAAACATACGAAACATAAATAGCCTCCACTTATGGAAAGAAGGCAGATTTAAAACGAATAAATAAAGAATGCATCAAGGCATAGCTTAGATCAAATCATATATACATGTTAAAAAGGCCTAGTCAAAGTAAGATTCAGCTGCAAGACTTACAAACTGATCTTCACAGACACTCTCCATCACACCAGACTGAGCTAAAACTGCTTGGGAAAATAAAACACCTGAATGTTCAGAGACACACCCAGCTCTACCTGCACTGAAAGCTGCTTACTTTGAGCTTCTTTGGAAACCCAAACTAACCCTCCAGGGGGGGGTTGAATACTTCTGCACTTCACTTTTCTGGTTTTACTCCCAAATGCTTCATAAACAACCGTCTTTGGATTCGGCTTCCCAGCTACCCTCCATGATGTGTCAGTCCAATAAAATCCAAATAAAAGAAAAAAAGTCATCTGTGGTTGTAAACTAGCCGCTAACAGGGGTGTAAATACTTTTTTTAGATTCAGACATATTTTAAAAATATCATTTGCATTACATGTAGTAAATGTGATGGTGAGGAAACAGTCGGTATGTGGGTCATCAGACGGGCTTTAAACCTGAGTTAGCAGAACGGGCCCAATCTGCATACAGACGTCCCTTTCTTCTTCCTGTAATTACGGGCTGAGTCATCTACCCGCAACCAAACGGTCTTCCTGAAGCGTGACAGTAAAAACACTCACTTTGTTGTGACCACATCAATGCCAGGTGAAGCCACGCGGTGACAGACGTACGAGCGTCTGAGCACACAATCACACTCACAAGTCATTAGCGGCGGCTGCGCCAGCCTGCTGCTCATGTATGGCCCCTTTCAGTGCAACACACACGCAACACGCCGCCGAGGCAGCGGCTGGCCGTCCACAGCTGTGACGTCTCACATGTGGAGTGTTGTTGATATAAGGAGGAACACCAGTGGAAAATTGGAGCTGGTGCTGGCGGAGCCAGACTCCTGACTTCCTGATAGGAAGACAGTGCAGGCTGACCCATATTTGTTTTGTTTAATGGAGATATTTATATCTGAGCGGGGATACAGGGCAGAATTCTCTACTCTCCTCACATAAAACCTGAAAAGTAAGAGCCATGATCCCACCTTTTCTTTAATACCAAGAAACTAAAAGGAAGTTGGTGCAAAGGGCATCATTAATGTTGAACATTAAACCAATAAAAACCTGACCACAACGCTGCTCAAAAACGCGCATTTGCAGCTCCAGTTAGCGGCAAATGTGTGACTTAAAACCGAACGGAAGTGAGAGACGGCCTCGGTAATCCTCAGCCCTCTGGGTGCTGGAAGTCATTAGGAGGGAATACAATGTTCAGGAGTCAGAAATAGGCAACAATGACACGCTGGTCTGAGTCGTTCTCTAAAAATAAAGCAGCCACTGATGGAAAGGCGTGAATAAGGAGGTTATTCAGAAACCTACACGCCTGCTCCGTTTCTGGAAAGTTTTCGCTCCAGAAAGACGTCCTTCATGCAAAGACTTCGCTTCATCCATAAAAGTCGTCCTGGGCTGCAGGGAGACGGAAAAGCCGCATCTGTAATTACGACGTTGTGTTGCGGAGAGGCATTCCCCTCTTTAAACGTCTATTATGGGCCGCTGGATCTCTGCCCGACCCAGATCACCACAAAGCGCTCCTGACTAAACTGAATTTAAGAGCGCCTAAATGCACAATAGGGGGAAAATTATAATCATTTCAGCAAAAGCTGCGGTGTCACTGAAAAATGAGAGGAATGTTAAACTGTAAGGGCAGAGTTTTCAGGGCTTGGATTTCAGGTGAAAGGTGTTTTAAACAAAGCTCGTCTTTCTGGAAGTCAGATTCATCCTGAGCTTTGTAAACAAACATCTTTTTCCATGGTGGGTTTGTGGAAATGAGGGGCAGGCAGCCATTGTTTTTTTCCTCTCCCTCTGCTCTAATGCTACCATCACACATTCCAGGTTTTCCTCTGTAGTTTCTGCACAGAAAAGCGTAAAGTTAGGAAATAAAATAAAGCTCTTTCTACTTCCTGCTTTACAACACACTTTGATTTCACAAGTCTGCAGGGTTACAGTGAATAAGCTCCGATTAGTCACAACCACGGAACTGATGCAACACGTACGGTTCAACCAAAGATCAATAGGAATATGGTAAAGTTTCTTTACCTTAAAGCGACACTGTAAACTATTCTGATGTGGTAAAATACTTCATGTGCAAACTAGTTAGTGTTTCGCGTGAGAGAAGAGCCAAAATAAATGGAAAGAATGATAAACCAATGAAGAGCAGGGATGTGTACAGAAACAAAATGGTTTATGAGCACAAAACAGTTAGAAAATATGATGTAAACGAACAAAGAGTCAAACTGAGCCATTGGAAGGCCTTTAAAGGCTGATTTTACTCAGAAACGTAATGAGAGGACAAAGGAGAAGAAAATAAATAAAAACAGTTTATAATATTTGACATGCTGTTCACCAATCTGAGTTGATAGGACAGAAATTATCTGATTGATCGGTGCATCTCTATAAGCAAATTTTCAAACAGATACAAATCTTTTCCAAGTATTAGCAAACCTTAATAAATCAAACTAGCCGTAAAATCCCCACATAGAGCATTTTTCTTATAGCTCAGACTCTGTAGAGAAGAACGATTTTCTATTTCTATTCATACCTTTTGATTGATTTCAGGACTTCAGTCATTATAAGCTTTCAACAGTTTAAAGCAAAATCTCCAACATAAGGTTTGTCCTTTTGTAAAGTGGGAGCTGCTGGATAATCACTTTAAATCCTCTTTACTTTCCTTCTCAACACTGTTTTGTTAAAGGATTTTCTAACTTTTTTTCCCCCCGCTGCAAACAAAGTAAATAATGGTTGTTGGGCTTTAACTTCTCATCATGCCTCTACTCAAAATGTAGCTAAAAAATAAAGATTTGTGCCATCGGTGACATCATAATACACTTCCATCCATAGGGATGGGAATCGAAAACCGGTTCCTGTTCATAACTGGTTCAGTGTTTTCCAATTCCATGGCACCGTTTGGCAGCTCGCTTAACGATTCCAGGCAACACGACTTACTTCACGTTTTTTTACACAAGTTACGCACTCAGCATTCAGTAAGCAAGTACGACGTGATAGGCGTAAGTCTAGAAAAGCAAAACAAAAGCGCTCAATGGAAAGTTTGGCTTCATTTTAAGGAAGAGAAAGATGGCAACAAGGCGCTTTGCAATCATTGCAAAGTGGCAATAACATCCGTGGGAGGAAATACATCAAACTGGCAGAAACACCTGCGCACACAACATGGCGTACATTTTAACGAACGCCGTGTTTTTGATGCTTCCGGACAGAAGCTAAAGTTACGACCAGCATGAAAGGCAACTCTGGTGCTAAGTAGCTAGTTTTATATCACTGGCTTTGCTTAATGTGGTTCCTAGTAAATCAGATGCCATTTCTGGATATAAACCAGTTTCCTACCTCCCTTTGGGGTTAATAAGGGAGTGTGCCTTTCTCGTTAATCAAGCTCTTCATTGCTAGCATGTTTAATTAGAACTACTGGTAGCTGGAATTCTTACACGATTCTAGCTATTGCAATGGATGTAACGAAACATGCTACGCAGTTTCTCCGCAGTTTAGCGAGCTAGAGAAAGGTGACGCTCGTTTATTTAAATCAGATGGAGATTAGTTTATTTCCAGTAATTGTACAGTAATGCTTGTGATTAAACCGAATCGATAAGAGAGTCGAAATCGCGAAAATCTTATCAATTCCCAACCCTATCCATCCATAATCACAGGAAGTTATGAATCCTAAATCCTTCTCAACGTTCAGCACCTTACTTCTAAAGTATTTACTTTATTATTTTGGCATTAGATCATTTAAGTCCTATTTTCCCAAGTGCAGTTAAATTATATGAGCTTCTAATCATTTGTAATAAACCAATAATGTGTTCAGGTTTCTCTCATGCTATGCTGGA
>JAGKQL010000026.1:3483672-3496092 GCA_018398635.1 Cyprinodon brontotheroides
ATGCAAAAGGTGTCAGACGCAAAACATTTCAGAAACCGTATGTATCATTTGGCATTATAGGGTTAAAATAAGTCAAAATATGTAATATTCCGGAAATATAAATGCTCATTGACCTAATATTCTACAGAACTGTTTCAGTATATATGTTTTTAGCAGCTAATACTTCTGTTTTTCAAATCCAATTCTCCTCTAATTTTGCAAATAAAAAAATGTTCAAGCCAAAATTTCAAATTTTTTATTAAAGAAACCAAATTTAATGAAACTAAATGAGATGGAAAAATCCCTTCATTCAGTGCAGAGCTGCATGTGGTTAAAAAACCATAAACAGTTTTTTGTCTCACGCTGTTTTTGTGCACATATGAAATCTGCAGCGTCAGTAAATTTGATCTGGAGCCGCTGCTGATGACCAGTAATAACCAACATCTGGGGGCAGCAGGTGCTGCTGAGGAAGTTATCAGCTGCAGGAACAATCATGGAGTTTAAATCTAGTTCTATTTGAAAACTGCTTTCTTTGCTGCAGATGTTCCAGATGCTTTGCCCACCTCTATGTTTCTACCTCTGCGGTGTCTCCGGATGGCTGCTGCTGAACTTTTGCTCCACCCGAGGAACGTGCCAAGAGGAGCACCTCCAGAAAGAGGGGAGGGGGGCGTGAAACATCTCTGATGTGTCTGTTTTCTTTCACCTCGACAACCTCAGAGCTAGAGGCGTCTGGGAAATCCAACAAAAGGCGTTTCCATCAAGTTTCAATTTTGTTTTTTGTTTCAAAGAGGGAAATAAAGTCTGGAGGTTGTGTTTATAATACAGATTTGTTTACAAGAATCTACTTAGTTTACTGGAAATACCGTAAATTATAATAAAATGCAAATAGCAGACATCGCCACTTAAGAGTTGGCTTTCATCTGTGTGGGTGGGAGATGCCAGATACTCAGTGCTGGCACTAACACACCCCCGCGCCTTCATTGAAAACCAGTTTATAACACAATGCGAAAACATTTTCAAAACATTATCATCTAAATCATTTGAGGAATTAAACAAAATCATGAAGATTTGCTCATCATAGTAATCTCTAATAATGATCAACTTTGATGCTTTCATGTGTGAAAATTTTATTTCACTGAATATTATAGAATTATAGAATAAAATATTAATACTATACATCTAAAAATACAGATTTCTCTGTCTGCTACTTGTGCTAAAAATTGTCTCTTTAGCTGAGATTAAAACAGAAAGTAAAAACCTATTAACTATATAAAATAGAAGATAAAGCGAAGAAAACCTTTAGTAATTTTTCAATACTCTTTACTCCTGATTCATTTGTTGGAACCATCTTTCAGGTCTGCAGGTTCTCAGTCAGATTGGACTAAGTATCTAAGAACATCCAGTTTGACCGCATAACTGCTCTGAGTTTCTGCCTGTACTTTGATTAGGCCATTCTGACATATCTAAACCAATCCACTGCAGCCTTTGCTCAATGTTGTTCCTGCTGGAAAGTTAACCTCTTCCCCCTTTTTTTACTTTTATTTACAGCCTCTAATTGTTTTTTTTCCTTCATGGTGGTTTTGTATTTAACCCGAATCATTGGCCCCTCTTCTCTGACCAGATTCCTGGTGTCATCAGAAGAAAACCACACATCATGACGTTTCCACCCCCGTGCATCACGGTGGGGTTTTTTTTTCAGGGTGTTGTAATTTTCCTTCCAGCATTTTGGTCAGAAAATTTAATTTGTGGTCTTATCTGAGCTGAGTTTCATTTTCCACGTTTACTGTGTCCTATTTAATCTTTTCCAACAAAGGCTACCTATTGTCTTGTAATAATTCTTTTAAAATCTCAGATTTATAATGTGTTTGAATAATGTACCACTGCACTATCATCTGGTGTAATAACACTGCAATAACTTGTACTATTTATCTATTTAACAAACCAGAAACCGCACTTTACTGTACATAAGATACTGTTTATACAAGTCACCTTAAATCTCTACTTTATTTTTTTTTTACCAGCCACTCTATATATCTGGATTGACTGTATATACTTCATGCACATTTTCCTCTTTGTGCATCTTCTGTTTGTTTATAAGAGCTGATGTCAAAAGTGAGTTTCTGCATTTGGAGATCAATAAAGTTCTGTTCTACTCTACTCTATTCTATTTTAATGGCTCTTTTGTCAAAGGAAAATCTCTCACATCTGCTGTGGATTTCTGCAACTCCTACAGACATTCTCTGCTGCTGTGATTAAATTCAATTCAAATCAATTCACTTTATTTATATACTTGGCGCCAAATTCACAACACATGTCATCTTAAGACACTTTTACAGTTCAAATCCAGATCATACAGTCAAGTGATACAAAGAGAGTTTTATATCTAAAGAAAACCAGTTGATTACGCATTGACTCATTGACTCAAATACAATCCCTCACACTCAAGCATACCGGTACTTGTAGCGACGGTGGAGAGGAAAAACTCCCCTTAACAGGGAAGAAACCTCCAGCAGAACCGGGTTCAGAGTGAGCGGCCATCTGCTGAGTATACCCACTGGGGTTCAAGGAGACAGAAGCAGAGATACAAAAAGCAGCTGTAAAAGGCGGCCGCTGGCATCCAGGAAAGTCACACCACAGCCAGGCAGCCAAACTCATCTTTAAATGTTCAGTTTTCTCCCTGACAGTCTGCAGTGGCCTTCAGTGTTCGTGTTTTATAGCAAAACATAGAAACAGAACCAGAACAGCTGCATTCGTACTAAAATTTAGTCAAATTTTTAGTTTCTAATAGGTGGGACTTCAGTATACATACGGCTGTTTATTGTATTTTATTTAAGGGTGTCAAAGTAAAGGGTGCTTACTAAAGAATTTATACCAAATTGTCATTTTGATAGAAGTTAAAACCCGGCATTATTTTGTAAAAACCCTAATATTAAGGTTAAGTTTAAAGGAATAGTACACTTAAAACATGATTAGCCTTCATTTTCTACTCACCCTCATGCTGAACAACACTCTGGAGTACTTTTTTGATATCTCAAATGCATCTGGAGATCTGGGAGGCTTCTTGCTGTCTGCTGACATTCAAATAATGGAGGTCTATGGTGCCTGAGACAGAAAGGTCCATAAAAGTCAAGAAAAAACGTGTCAATATTCCTCCATACTGCTTGCGTCCAATGTATTCCAAGTGTCCTGAGTGGGTAGCGTCCAGAATTTACTTTCGAAGCGAAGTCATTTAGAATGTTTTTAGAGCATAAACGGTAGTTTATAGGATTTCCTGGCAAGCGGCGCCTGCAAGTTCCGCGACGGCTACGGAAGCGGCAGACCAAACCAGATGAAAGTGCGCATTCAGCGTCTGCTCTGCCCGATAATGCAAGCGTAGAAGAAGAAATGTGCTGTTTACCTCTGCAAAGAACTGCAGAAGCGGCACTTTTAGGAAATCCTATACACTACTGTTTATGCTCTTAAAAAACATTCTAAATGACTTCGCGTTTAGGGTCAATTCAGCTACCCACTGCGGACGCCAGGAATATGGCTGACTCCAGGTAGAATAATATTAACATTTAATGAACTTTTATGGACCTTTCTTCTGGGGCACCATAGGCCTCCATTATTTGAATTCAACTTACTCCAGAGTGTTGTTCAGCATGGGGTGAGTAGAAAATGAGAGCTAATCATGTTTTGGGTGTACTATTCTTTAAGTTCAGGAGTTTAAATTATTCGGTGACAGACTGCTGCACCTTAAATGCACCAGGGAAGCGTTATCACAGATCCTTCCTCCCAGCAGCTGGAAGACTCTAGAACCACCACTGTTCCCAACAACCTCAATAAGTTGTTCCATTCAGGTTGATTTTTAACACTTTCAAAGTAGTCAGTTAAATAACATGCTGATGTCATTTTTTGCATATCTCTGATGCTGCTGGTGCTATTTTCAAATATCCATTACTGTAAAAAATGTCCAAACACTTTACAGTATAGTATTTCATTTGTTTATTTTTTTTTACTATTCACTGTTATGTTATTATAAGGTCCACAGTTGTGTGAGCATTTTTTTCTATTATCTTTGTGTTGCTGTAAACAGCAGAATTTCCCCCTATTTTAATATGTTAGATCGGCATTTAAACCTCTTTCTGTATTCATCAACTCTAATCTTTGACCTTCTGTGGAGGAAGTTAAAGTGAAAATATGTTAAATTCCTATTTTTTAATGCCAACAGAAGTAAAAATCCAAATAAATGTGGAAGTTTTTCGTTTTAAGCATTCTGACCATATTAATCCACAAAACCCAAAGTTTTTCCATTTCATTTCACGAGAACAGAAGTTATTCAGAAGGTTTCAATCATTTGTTTTAAATTCAAACTCAAATGACAGAAGCAGAGAAAAGGCTCCATCGTTCTGCAGGATTTTACTTTCTCCTCCAGCAGCGGCGTAGAACTGCAGTCGGGGGAGGAAGGAACGAGCTGCATGAGAAAGCAGCCGCAACAAAAGCCCAGCAGGATATCTGATGCTAACATAGGTGTGAACTGATCACCAGAGTCACTCTGGGTTCATTACTGAGGTGGTAATGAGAGTAATCAGTAAACAGGCCAATCAATCTGCATTGATTGGTACACAAAGAAATACAGGATTGAAGAAACCAAGATATCTGAAGAGTTTGGTTGAAGGTTGATTTATTTTTACTGTTCTTTTAAAAACTGGAAACTACACTGCAAAAACGATCTAGAAATAAGTGAAAAATTCCTTAAATGTGTATTCACCCTTGATTTGAGTAGGTAAATAAGAAAGTTTGCCAATGGAATGAGTAATTTTACTCTTAAAATAAGATAATATGTACTTGAAATAAGACAACGCAATAGTGTTTTCTTATTTTAAGTGTAAATTGTCTTGTTTCATTGGCAGAATGTCTCTTTTACCTCCTCAATTCAAGAACAAATGCACTTATTTTAAGAAAACAATGACTTATCTAGATTTAGTTTTTTTGCAGTGTAATGTTTCAGATCAAAGTTTTAACCAAAATGAGGCACTAATGCTTTCAGGTTGAAGAAACAACATATTTTGGTGGAAAAACAAAATGAAAACCCCAGAGGAATTGTTCCGGCATGAACCGGGATAATTCCCCTATTTATTTTTATTAAAAGCGAGTGATTTCTGCACGAGGAAATCTGACTTGTTTTGAAAATGGAAAAATCGGCCCAAGGGGGTCAAATGGCAGCCGAGCCACACCCAGAGAGGGCGGCGGGCGCTGGCTGACAGCAGGGCTTTGATGGCTGAGGCCTTTTCACACCGGCCCATCTGCATGCATAAGAAAACACAGTCTCCAACTCCAAGAGCCAAAATGAGAAGGCTATTATGTTGGCGAGAGGCCGGAGGGGAGAGTTTGCCTGAGTCTGCGTTCATGTTTTTCTGCTAGAGATGGAGTGATGAGGACATTTTCCATGTCGTGTTGCTCTGTGCTGCAGCCCGGCAGCGTGTTTGTGGAATAAGGAGGCCCTTGTCTGCGTTTCTCTGTCTGCCCTCCGGCCGGTCAGATGATGTCTGTCTGTCGCTGCTGCTCTTGTCTTTTACTCAAAGCTGCCTTACATGTGCAGATAAGCAAGAAAATGTTGCAAATAAATAGAGCAAAGACACAAGAGAGGATTTTAAAGGAGGAGAAAAAAAAAACAGCTTGACAACTTCTACTTAGTGAGTGTAAGTGGAGAGAGAGGGAGAAAAAAGGAAGAGTGAAGCAGGGAGTGAATGGGTCCTTTGTGATCAAAAGCCTTGTTTATTTTCTTGGCGCTTGAACTCTTCAGGAGCCGCATTGGGTCTGTCTGCGCTGTTTAACACGCGTCCTCATTGCCTGCCCGACATCCCAGCAACCAGACCTGGATCTCAGACGTAAGCCGCGTCAACTCAGAACCAAAACAAGCAAACGGAGGATGGAAAGTGGAGCTCAGAACATCTAAACTGTGAAAAGCAACAGCAGTTCAATGAGTAGAGTTGTGTAGAGGAAGCTCTGAAGAAAATCACCTAAAAAAGGTTTAAAATGGCTTTTTTTTTTTATTTCTGATTCCCTCTGATGGAATTAAAGCCAGAAGTTCATCCTACTTTAACCTTCAGGAAATTCAAATGGTTTTGTGGAACATCCTGTCCTGACAGGAAGTATGTCCACCATGAATAGTGCATGTTTACTGGGATCAAGGGTTTGCAATCTATGGTGTTTTAACTAAATAAATCACTGTTTTCTGCTTTTTCTCTCTTGATTATTCGGAATGCAAAGTTGCACTTACCATCTGGGAAAGGAATGAACTACTGCCCCCAAGTGGTCAGATAATTATCAACCTTATCAATCAGAATGTCCGTTTTACTTTCATATTAAAGGTCAAACATCCTTATTTTCTAGTCCTACCAAAAGGCCAATCTGTGCCGAGTTCGGTTCCTTACGATCATTTACAAATTACGCTAGCACGGTTCCTCGCCTCCTAGTGACAATCTACGGTACTTCTGCTCTCTAGGATTGAAGGGAAGTAAATACGACAAACGATAGTCTAATCAGGGCTTCCAGACCTGGATGGGGGGGAGTGGCGGCCTAGTGGTTAATAGAGCTTGGAATCCTGAGGTTCTGAGTTCAAGCCCACTCCCACAGACTGCCACTCTCTGGGTCACAGAGTTAATTTTGTTGCTCTGTACTTGTTACGGTGTAATGAAAATAAAAGCTGGAGAAAAAAAAAATGCAGGAAACAACGACAAACCGACCATTAATGAATTCGGACTGAGCTTTGATCAGTTTACCGTGCCGTATCCTCGCCTCCTAGTGACGATCTACGGTACTACTGCTCTCTAGAGGTAAACAAGGAAATCAACAAGGCGGCACCTGTAACATTCAGGAAGTTAGCGATGAGTCAGGGGAAGAAGGCAGCCTTTGGTGAATTTACTTGACAGATGCGGCTTTTGGGAAGAGGATACGACAAACGATAGTCTAATCAGGGCTTCCAGACGCAGGAAATAATGACGGACGTCGAGGCTGTTGTCACACTGCTTAGCAGAATCATCACTGGAAATCGTTTGGTAGGGAAGCTAGTATTTTTACGAATGCTGACTGTAAGGAGAGAAGGCGATCTGCTCATGCGCTCTTTGTTATCAGAGAACCGAGCAGAACTGAACCGGGTTGAGCCCTGCAGATTAACTAGTTCAGTGCGGTTCGGCTGTGTCTGACACGGTCCGGTTCAGTTGTGCGCGCCATTTACATTCAACAGTTATCTCCGTTACGGTGCTCGGATCTTGGCACGGTTTCAAAAGGGTAGTGTAAATATAAGAATTGAAAAAAAATTAAAATAGAACTTTATTGATTCCGTAAAAGTTCAAAAAATCCACCGGACTTGGTTTCCAAAGTTTGAAGACGTTTCTCCACCTCTCCAGGAAGCTTTCTCAATTCAAATGTCTTGATCTGCAGTGAGTTTAGTCTTTAAATAGACCAGGCCTTGTATCGCTTGGAAACATGCAAATGGAAACTGATGAATGGGTCGTATTTTGGTTCCATTGTTAGCCTGCAATATCTGCAGCCTGTCTATGATTCTGAAGGTTGGTCGTTAAAGGGGGGGATTGTCTCCTGTAATCTCCCCCCCCTACCCCCCAACCCCCCACCCCCAGGCCCCGAGGAGGCCTTGTCTATATAAGACTCAAACTCACTGCGGATCCAGACATTTGAATTGAGGTCCGTCCCACGAGAAGTCAAAGCGAACGGCGCAAAGCGTGATATTTTCCAAAAGCGTTTGCCGTAAAGCGAGGAGAGCGTAAAAATAAATGTATTGTATATATATATAAATGTAATGTAAAATAAACGGCATTGTTGTTGTGATAGTGGTCGCGCAGATGCGTTGTTTAGAGGCGACGCTATGGCGCGCATGCGTGTAAAAAAATGCGGTTAGAAGGCGTAAGATGGAAGGACGCGAAAACGGCGTTTTGAAATCTTCCCACTCTGAAGGCTGAATAAAAAAAGATCGTTTACAGACCCCCCGCCTTCGTAGTGTGGATGAGAAGGCTGGTTTGGTGAAAAATTTGTCGCGTTTAGGCCAGGGGTTCGGCTTCTTTTGTGTGGACGGGGGCCTGAGAAAGCTTCCTTTGAGAGGTGGCGAAACATCTTCAAACTTTGGAAACCAAAGTCCAGTGGATTTTTTTGAACTTTATTGAGGAATGACTATGACCTGGATGACTGACAATCTTCATCAGCAACTTTATTGCTCTCAAAATGGAGAAATTAACTCTCTGCATTTAACCCATCCCCTTGTGGAGCAGTGGGCTGCCGCTGTGCGACACCTGGGGAGCAGTGTGGAGTTAAGGGTCTTGCTCAGGGAGCCAGAGTGCAGGCTTTGGGGATCCAATCGGGGTACTTGCAGCCTTATCTGAGCACAAGAGCCCTGCTCTAACCACTAGGCCAACACTCCCTCAGGGGAGAGAAAGTTAATGTAGGTATATATTATCGTATAATGCCTCCACACAATGGAACATTATTGAGCTGGATAAATAAAAAAAAAATAAATAAATAAATAAAAAGTTTTCTTTTTCCATCTGGGTGTCGCACAATTTGAGACGTCGCCATATGACGGCACATTTGAAGGCTGATGAACGTCTGAGACCTCTAGTGGATAAAAAACTACTTTTTACAGGTCAGAGATTAGCTAAGAAAGAAGCAGCTGCTGATCCTGAGCAGATTAGCGGCTAAAATAGTCCCTTCGTCTCAACTATGACACTGATCAGAGGAAGTGGTTGTTTGTTTACAGTGCAGGCGTAGCGTAGTCACGGTAGGTGCTTCCTGGAGGGGCAGCTCTGCGTAGTCATGTCTAATCCGCTCCCTTTCATGAGAGGCCGGGGCAGAACTCTTTAATTTATAAGAAGGAATTGAATTATAAAGCTCCAAAAACGTTTGGTTTGTATTTTAAAGCATTTTCTAAGCATATTTTAGAAGGGATCGGTTTTAGCAATTTAGCATTGAATTAGGTAACGTTATAAATGAGCCTTTTTTTGTATCACCACACGGTATCCATGTTCAGGGTATATGATTTTGTAAAAAAAAAAAAAAAAAAAAAAAATGATGATTTACTTTGTTTGGATTTTTTTTTTTCAGAAATTCTGAATATCATGCTTACAGTAAAGGCCAATGAATAATTTTTTTCCTAAGCCTTGTAGAGGTACAACACACAGAATCACTTTACATGCCTTCATATCAGCTTTATGGTCGTTTTATCTTTTTACAGCCTTTCCACACTCCCATCGCGGGCTGTTTATAACCCATTGATGGATGAAATTTGATCACAGTGGCTATTAACTTTCAAGATTATTGTTCCAACAACCACATCGCTGTATTTGTTTACACAGGTATTTTATCTCTGATTTGCTCAGATCTCTGCCTCCGCAGACATCTGCTGTTAAACTGCCACATCATCAAGTAGAGATAACAGGATTATTAAAATGATTTTTTTAAAAATCAAGTAAAGGACATCCAGAATATTGGCTGTAGCTGAGACATAATCCGGACATAGTGCAGCTGCAGCTTAAAGGGGATGGGTGTTATGGTTTTTAATAAATCTTTATATTTCTGACCTACTTAGACGTGCAACAAACCAACTTTCTAACATCTCCATTCTAAAACAAGATTGTAAAAATCACAAAACTCCTTTTCGTTGGTGGAAAACAGCTTCAGACTCAATTTTGCAAAAATTCAAAAATCAAAAATCTAGATAAGTAATTTTTTCTAAAAATAAGGGCAATTGTTCTTAAAATTGAGGAGATTAAAGAGATATTTTGCCAATGGAACAAGACAATTTACATTTAAAATAAGAAAAGAAAATTGCATTGTCTTATTTCAAGTGCATTTTTATCTAATTATCTTATTTTAAGTGTGAAAAATACTAATTCCAGATTTTCAATGCACTATAAGGCGCACTTAAACGTCCTTTTTTTCCCTCAAAATGTAAGCGGTCGCCCTATGGTGCGGTGCGCTCTATGTGTGTTGTAACTTTCTGTGACTTTTGAGACCACCTCATTGAGGAGATGATGAAAGAGTGGCTGAAATGTAAGGAACCAGGTGTTTTTTTTCCACCTCACACCATCGCTGTTAATATGTAACTCCATGCGTGCTCATCTCACAGCTGATGTGAAAACATGGAAAAACAAATTAACGGCTGTGCTCGCTGTTCAACCGCCGACATCGGTGTGAACCGACCCAGCAGGTGCAGCAGAAGCAGCGAAGTTTACATGCAAAGTCAATGGTTGACGCTTGCCAGTATATAGTGTGCAGCAAAAGGTCCCACAGCGCTGCTTTTGGTGCAGCGCCTGCACGCCGAGGAAGCGTTTAAACATCTGATGCACCGCCAACGCTGCTGCTGCTGCTCAGATGGAAAAATTGAAGTTTTGCTGCTGGACGCGCCGCTGAGATCAGCCAATCAGAGAAGCTGATCTGGGAGCTGGCAGCGAGACAGACGCTCTGACGACATATGATATTAAGGCAAATGAAAAGGCTGGGTGAACGGCTGTGCTCGCCGTTATCCCGGGGGTCTGACAAAGGAACTTCCACGCGCCGACATCGGTTTGAAAGCGGCCGTCTCACAGTAAGGCGCAGCCGGCGCGGGGAGCCGATGGATGACAGACGGAGACCACAGTTTCAGGATAAAATGGAAGGCAGCGCCGGGCAGAGTTACACGCCACCGCTTGGCGGATGGATTGTAGATGGACTGTGTCTGCTGGCTCTGTTGTTCAAGCTTTGGCAAAAGCCGGCATTATTTCTGAGGAGCTGCGCGCACGGAAAGTGACTCTGACAGCTTACAGAAGGGAAATTGGCATGTCGGATTTAGCGCAGCTGTTTAATTCAGAAACAGAGGATGATGACTTTGATGGGTTTGATTAATACTTTGTAATAAATACATGAATAAAAGCACAATCATACTCAGTTTTGCTCCCGCTCTATTTTTCTCACCTGAAAGCTTAATTCAATGGCAGCCTCTGAGCGCCTCCTCCGCTCTTCACCGCTGGGGGGGCTGGCAGGTGTTTTTCATCTAAATAATCTAAATCTTGCAGCTATATTTTGTGGTGATCAGTGGGAATAAAGTAGTTTTAATATGTTTTTTGGCGTAGAGAAAGTCCACCTGAAAACCTTAATAATTGCAGTCAGTTCATCCAGATTATCTATTTCTGTCGGAGCCGGGCGCTCCAGACCCCCACATACCAGCAGCGCGCTGACAGCAGAAATCTTCTTCAACAGCAGCCGTAGTAGGCTGGGCAGCCTGGGGTTCACGCGCCTGCTGCTGGCAGGTGTTTTTCATCTAAATAATTTTAGCTGCAGGCACCAGGATACCGCAATAAAAAGCGAACAACATATTCCGCCAGCAGGTTTCAGGATTTTAAGTTAATTTAGAAGTGATCACAGCGCTGTGTCATCTGGCGATGTGTCTGTCTCACCAGCTGCCAGGTTCGGATTAATACTTTGTAATAAATACATGAATAAAGCACAATCATACTCAGTTTTGTTCCCCTCGCTGTATTTTTAAATACGCAGTAGAGGTATTTAAAGGGTAGTAGAGGACATGTACCTGTATATATAAAAAAGCAGCAGCCTCTATAGTCCGGTCTTCTATATTATGTGTGTTAAATACAGAAATGGGACACATAACTGAGAGTGCGCTTCCTTTAGTCCGATTGCTATATTATGGTCGTGAAAATATGGTAATTCCAGTGACGAAATTATCAAATTAACCTATTCAAAATCAAGGGTATATACACTTAATTTAAGACATTTTTACCTATTTCTAGATCATTTCTTTTGCAGTGTATGAACAGGGCCTGAGGCAAGATCTTCAAATACTGATTTGGAAAATGTTCAGGACAAGAGCAATTTATTTATTTTTATTTAATTAAATGTATGGTTTTCATTCATTACAAAAAAACACAACATATTTTTAAACAACTGAGTAAAACAACGCAGAATGAGAAAAATCTCATATTGTTTGACTCCTTAAATGTTTAAATGAATAATAATTAGATAATAAATACTGAAACCTCAGCCGCAGTCCAACAACCAACTGATTTACAAACAGCTAAATGAAGATTTGTTTTAGTTTTGCTCATTTTTTAATTTCTAAAAATGACCATTAAGCCACATATAAACTGACCCAGTGTTGAATATTTTCTAATCACCATGTTTTAAAATGTTTTTTTAAACACAGTAACAGATTTAACTTGTTAAATATCTTTATTTAGACATTTACATACATTTATTTGTCCAATACTTTAGTTCTTAACTTTAGTTTTACAAATATTTCCAATTCTTTTAACCCTTTAAATCCCGATCCAAGAATAAAACAAAACAGAAAATTACTTTTTTTTGGTTTGAATTCCTTATTCTGCCCTTTTCACAAAATATGTAAAAAAGAAAAAACAAATACATTTTGATATTAATAATTTATTACCATGCGAT